>JASCZW010005828.1:0-133381 GCA_034211315.2 Aedes japonicus
AATTTAATATGTTCGGCGAGGACGCCGAGACTTTTTAATTTAGACTACGAGTAGTAAATTGAAAAAAATCATGCGAGCTCAATTCGTCAGGTTATCTTAACTTGAAGCAAAAACACACTCAAGATTAGCATTTCCGATTTATAGCATTAAACCATTCCAATAAGCGCTTGACATAATTTAAAATCAACGTAGAAACATTGCTTCCCCTGGCCAAGAGACGACCCGTGTGTTTCGATTGTCATGGTGGAGAGAAGAAATGTTAATGAAATTTCAATTATATTCAATATATTGATATATTAGAAAAGAGTCGCCGTACCACCCGCAGGAGTTTATCGTCGTAAAAGCCAAATAGGAGCAGCATTTCCTGTACCCACCCATTTACATCTCGGCAAATAAGCAAGAGAAAAAGCAACTCAGTACAGCAGAAATTTTCCACATCAGTGGGTGGCGCAGCTTTTCGGTCTCATCCAATCACCCCCACTGGGTGGATGGCACCAAAAACACCATCATCCGGTGACATTATTCCATGGCACGGCGGTGCACAGTGAACGGAGAATTAATATCAATTCACAAAACTGCTACACATAAATTCTAAATTTAATTTTCACATCAGGAAAATAAATTAATCAAATAGATTTTCATCCCTAATCGATTTCTTTCTCTTGCTTTTATATACTTTTTGCTGATCGCTTCAACAAAGCACTGTGCTGGAAAGTCTCATTATCCGCATATCCTCCTTCTAGTTGCCAATCAGGAGAGGGGAGAAAATACAAGTTCTCGGTTTCCTCCACCTACGTCAATCGTTTATGCTCCAGTTCAAGTATTTGCAACACGTTTGAATTTTATATCAAAAGAAGGAAACTTATTGAAATTCATAACAGACAAAAAAGATTATATGCATCAAATAAGATTACTTTGCGTCGAATAGAATAGGTTGGTACAATGTTCATCCGGCTGTAAGACGAAAATCTTTTCCGGTCTTGTGGAATGAGGCCGCACATTTTCCATTTCACGGCAGTGACATTTCGCTGCTGACGAAAATTAAAAGAAATTATATCTCACTTCGTTTCTACTGTAGAGCCGCTCCAAGATGATGGTTTTTCTTTCATTGCACTGTGTTTGCATATTTTATAAAGGTGACATTTATGATGTTTAATGTGTTGTGTCAAAATGTTGGTTTTACATTCCACGGTAAGAACCATTGAGAAGAAAAAGTCTCTTCCCCGAGACGTGAAGTGCGACCTTAAATATGCAAATAACTCCCCCTATCTTCCCTACCGGTAGAAAAACTGAAAACGCGCGCTGTCATACCTTTGGCGACGGCTATGGAATTTAAAATATTTCCAGGGATTTAGGTTCTAACGCCAAAAAGATGTAAATTTCGTGAGATAAGAAAATTTTACCCCCCATTTCAGATGAATATTTTTATCACTATGTCGTAAATTTTGTGCAGTACCGAAATTGATATTAATCTCGGCATACACGAAAAGACAATGTGACAATTTAACACCCAACTGGCGAGCCACGCGCTTCCTTCCGGATTAAGAGACGTTCGTTTGTAGATGAATTTTCTAGGGACGAAAAAATCTCTGATCTCATTGCAATCGATCCCGTGTCACAATACGAGGATCACATCGGATTTACTCCGAACGGATTTGATAATGAGACGCACAGTGTTTCGATTTCTTTCGTAAATATTTTGTCTGAGGATGACGCTTGGCACGCGTCAAGGTTTTGTTTGGTGTTGATTGCCAGACCAAAATGATATGAAGTAGGAGATTACAGCCATTTTTCCGTTTATTGTCCATCACTGTAGGATTTTAAACGTGCATTTATCAAAGAATTATAGTTAGCAAACAACTAAACATGTGAAAATGCATATAATTTCATGTAACCATTTAATAATTTCGTCAATATTCTGTTGTCCGGAAGGAAACTGTCACCCCTACTTTTTTGCCTTGTCATATTTAAGCGGTCTTCGTTATGGGAGGATGCTGTAATATTCTTTGCGTTGTATGAAAACAGTAGGGGTGTGAGCAGTAAACGAAAGCCTTTTATTTATTTTTAATATGATAATCACGTGACTGTGACACAAGCATATGTAAGCATTTAGTTTAACATGCTTTCCGGGAATGTCGAATAAAAAGTTCTTACAAAGCGAACAACGGACGGTCGATATTGGCAACAGTAGCAGACCATGGCAAGGGCGTCGACAGCGTAATGCAAGATCTGTGATTAATGCCACGTGCAGCATAATAATTTTCTAATCATAAATTTATGTTATCTTTGGCACTGGCAGATTCTTGTTTACTTAGTGATAGTGTAATGATGCTGTCGAAAGGGGGTGTGTTTGTTGGACGTCAAAATAATGCCGATGGCCATTGTTACAACTCTGGCAGTGCGAAAGTTAAATATTGGTAATGGATCGAATTATGAGGGCGATGATAGAAATACAAGGCGTTTTGTTATTATGAGATAAGCAGCAGACTTTTGGGTATTCCAAATGATGCTGAATGCTGTCACGCGTTAGTTTTTGATAGAGCATTTAATGTGTATTAATTGTACATGAAAGGGCGTTCGTTTGATTTTATCTGTTTGACCTGCAATAAATACTTTCACGTATCGTAGATTCACCTTGTTTGAAGAAAGGTCAGTGCATTCATGATCTTAAGATGCATGCATATTTTACGCCCTATGAACATTTCAGCATAGCCTATCAGTTTTTTGTACTGCATATCACAAAATTGTCAATATAAACTTCAAGGAATAGAAAGCAGTAAAGTGATTCAAAACAATCTACAATCATAGTTAGTAATTCACTGTTTTTTTGCAGGTAGTAAAACTCTTTGAAATGTTTAATAAGAAATGTTGTCAGAGTTGTCATCTAATAAAACACGATTAGTCCACCGATGATGAAACTGACCCCTCCTTAATCTTCACAATATTGTAGTTCATATGTTCAGACTATGGATTGAATTATTGAAAAATGCTAACCATAAATTTTGACTATCGATATGGATTTAAGATGCTTAATAAGTACATGTTTGCTTGATTTTTGAATATGCAGTTCAAACCCGGACAGTTCGATGCAGTTGAAAACCGGACAAGACCACTCGCGCTCATCGATCCTACTCCTATTCTATAGAGTTTTGAAGTTTCTGTTATTTGGACTGTTTTCAAACACACACTACCAAATAGTCATGTCATTTTTGGTGCCCTGAGACCAACATATACAACCGTCATTAAAAAGATAAAAATGAATTGATAAGGGCATCTTCAGCAGTGGTCTATATTTGGAATAACTTTACACTTGGTTTGCATCAGCAAATCTAGATTAGAATCAGCTACGGGCATCTTCAGCGGTGGTCTATATTTGAAACAACTTTATAAGTGATTTATAAGTTGAAAACTTGAATAAAACCAGGTAAATTAGACCAACTTCACGTTCCCCGTACCGGTCTTGTATTTATTGTTGTTAAACCCACCAACACCTGTCATCATGTCAATCATAGAACATCAGAGATTAGAAGTTTTTTTCGGAGATCGAAGATTTCTCACAATGTTTTTGCCACTGGTTTGACCAAATCATTTTTACTTGCGCTTTCGTTTGACTGGAGGTGAATGTGTGAATGCATGCATTTTATAAACACGCTAATCAATCCAATCAATTAAAACCAATCCATCAATAAATCGATTGTTTACTTTGAAGATTTCATTACTTTTCATTTCCGAGCAATCGGAATACTATTCGGTATAGGAATTTGCCATCAAATTAGGCATAAAATTCACAACAGTCACAATTCCGGGAGCATTTCCATTTCAAACTAGTCAGCATTTTCCGAAAACTGCATTCGCTGTTAAAAAAAACTAAGAGTACCAGTTTTTATTCAGAAATTGAAAGAAAAGGAATTTGTAGGCACCGGGAGCAACTTGAGAGAATGATCAGCATCCGAGGTGAGCAACACCACATTCTGTCCGGCGCCAGCATCACCCGCACCAAACACGGCCACTTTTCGGCTCAAACGCTGAAATTTTACTCATTAAAGGGACCCTCCCCTGGATTTGGGCAAACATAAGGCAAAGTTTGTATTTTTTTTTTGTTGGAGAATGAAAAGGCGTACGAACTTTCGCATTTGACGATTAATTTGATTATTATTCAAAATTTCAAAGAGATAAAAATATTGTGAAAATTTAAAATGGCGGCTACAAAATGGCGATTTCCGTAAGCCTCTGCGCGCAAAACATGGGGCGACTACTTCAAGCCTGCAGACTCTTGTAGTGGACAGAAATCAAATCTAGTTATCATTGTTGAAAGATAATGAAACTTTCTACAGCTTAAATTAAATTTCAGACAATTCAAAGTTAAACTCATTGCAAAGTGATCATTTAAACTTAAAAGTTAATTTTTTTGCTACTTTTTTTCATTCAACCGTGTATAAAAATTATAAAGAATTAATTATGAATGCCAATTTTAACTTCCAGTCGTACACATATAACCTTTCAAACAGTTATTTGATGGAAGGAATTGGATTAATAGTTCAAGCCTGGGGCTAGAAGTTAGATTGAATAACATGGTTTCGAGAAAAACGCGTTCAAAGTTTTTAGCGCAAACACAGCGCACGTGAGACAGGTGTGTTCGAGACGCTACCATTTAATAAATATTCATCGTATCAAAAAATCCTTCAACACATATATTCTACAAATATATGGCTTTCCTTTTTTTGCCTAAAAAAATCGATTTTTTGATTAATTTATTTGGTTATTAATTGGTATTATCAAGCAGCGTATAGCGTTTTGGAACTGTATTTTTCTTGTCCCAAATTGCTATTAGAATAGATCAAAACATATACCAGCTTTAAAATGATATAAATAGATCCGGTATGAAACAAAATTTACAACACCTGGGCAGCAGTGTTTTTGTGTTTGGTTTAAAAAAATAAATCCCATCCACGATTTGGACCACCGTTGAAGATGTCCTAAAGACGAGAAAATAAATCCCTTCAAAAACACATTCTGTCGGGAAGCGCAAATTTCGATATCAGTAGACAAAGTTATACGTAAAAAGTATGTTTATGTTCCTCGATTCATGTCAGAGACATAGTGTGCACATACTTCACATAAGCACAATTGGGAATATGTCGTTCTAATGTACGACATATTCCCAACCGTGCCTATATGAAATACCGTTGGACATTGTTTTATCAAATTTATAATGTAATGTGTAACTAGTAAAAGATTTGTTTTGTCTTTATTAAGGTGATTTTCAGCCAAATGATTAAAGATAATCAAGCGAAGAAATAGACATCAAAAGATGCAGAGAATAGAACAATGTTTTCAGTATATTTCTGTTGAACACAGTCAAGGGAATGTTTAATTTGCATCATATCAAATTTTGAGAAGTTTCATAGCTTTTCCTCGCTTTTTCAACCCGAAGGTCAAGGGTTTGATTTCCGAGGTGGTGTGGTGAGTATTTGTTTTGACTGTCCTGGAGCATACGCGTCTCATTGTTCTTACCACACACACTATCCGATTGGATAGTTTGTTATGTTAAGAACAGTGGGTGTTCGTCAAAGAACAATAACTTGAGAGACAAGCAGCCCCGTAGGGCATATAAAGGCTATTAGGAGGATCAGATATCGAATATTGATTTTTATTTGATATTTAAGTATTCATCATTTTCTTCTGCTATATTTAGACGAACGGAAATTATGTCATCAAACAGCTCAAATGGTTAAGAGATTCCATTCCAACAAATAACAAAAGTCTTCATGATACGCATCACGGAAAAGATGCCATGATGGACACCCTCAATACGCATGCGGTCAAAATATTTAATAAATTGTATCATATCATCCCTGTAACATTATTGGCTATCTGAGTTGCTCTACCCTCGGTGAAATGGAATCTTCTTTTTACGTCACAAGACCGGTGGGATGCGGATGGAAGCAAACGAGGTATGATCCGCTATTCGCTCCCCTTGCTGTTCACTCGGTCGCAACCGCATGTATCAAAGCCAGTTACCTTTTCTCGCCCTTATTTCCACACCACCCACAATCGTCATCATTTGCGAGAGTTGTGTTTGAAGTCGATAGACAGCCAACCAACCACCCATTCACCCGCAACCCAGCGACAACCACTTGCAATCTGCGGATGAACGGACGGAGAAACCGTCATAAGCGCCTCGACCGGGTGCTCACACAAGGACACGGTTTGTGCCAAGCGGATGGAATCGTTCGATTGAAAGCAGCCGGGCTCTGCCACCGCAGCGAAACGCAATCGCTCTTGATGATGGTATTTTATGCTCAACCGTTTTTCGCTCCTCGTCACAATGCGCCCCAAGCTGCTACTGAACGAGCATTCTACTCTGCCATTACTGCGAGTGAGTGAGCAAGGGTGTATGATTTGAATAAATTATTAAGCTAAATTTATTTTATCTGTGGGTGGAAAATAAAATGGTTGTATATTTTATTGATTTTTTCCTGTACTGCACGGTACTGCCGTTGATGAAGATTCCTTTTCATATATTGATATTAATATATAGGGAATAAATCGTTGCCGTTCTATTTGGTCTTCTGCTTGTGTTCGTATATCCTTTCATATGTGTATATATGAGCTTAAGACCCATTCCAAACAGTCTGAAGAGGGAGTTATTCTACCTTTTACCACCGTACTTATTGAGGACAGCAATTGTGGGGGCACCACGATAACAAAATAGATGAATGTGTATAGCAGTAGGTACTGTTTGATGGTACTCGACGAATGAAATCGGAACGAAGCTCCTATTCCCAGGAATGGGGATGGCACACATTGGAGTAAGGGTAATTCTATCTTATCTGTGTGGTCGTACTTTTGGAGAGGGAGACGAGGAACGAGTGCTATCGTGTACGCCAGGATAATGCCAGACACAGCGGCTTATTCTTGAAATGCTATGATGAGTATTTATGTAAGGTACCTCTAACGTTTCAGCGTATAGTTCATTTCATGTTACGATTCTATTCTGACTATATTGGATTTATCATACACCCTGACAGTCACATCACCCTTTCACAATTCTACTGTGAATGTATACATATTTATCTGAATAATTTAGTATGAGCGCTTTTCCATAATAAAATGCCACCGTTTCTGCTTCCATCAACTCAAGTGTCCAATAAAATTGTGTTTATTAAAGAAGGCCTCCCTTAACTATTGGCTATTACAGACTGTAAGTATTGCAGGTCATTAAAATAACAAGAACTAGTTTATTCATGACCGATAGAACTGGAAGATAATGTGGCAAGGGTTATGTTAGGAACAAAATCTACTAAAAATGGCATGCTGTCGCTAATGAAATGAAAATGTTATTATTTTCGCTTCACTTAAAAAAAACCTTTTCGAGCGTATTTGCAGAACGATTGAAATTGGAAAACTACACACTTAAAAAAAATATAAAAACTTGAACACTTTCACAAACTAGAAAATTACTTTGAAATCTACTCGACAAAGATAATCCTTTGATGATAGGCCTATTTTGTATGCGAGGTACAGACTTTTTCAATGTTGAGCACATACTTTTTCAAGTTTTAAAAAGTGATCAAGTGAAGTGTTAATTTGAATTTTCCTTGTTTTCCAAGGCAGCGTGAGGGGGGAGCATCCACTCCATTCTCCCGCAGATGGAGGACGTCCTACTTCGATGTAGAGACTTTTAAAAAGGCGCTTGAGAGGGAAAGAAACATATGCAAAACCCAGGAACCTTACGACGAACGACTCGTTATGACACTTACACGAGCGTGCGATGCGACCATGCCGTGAGAAGTCAAACCGAGGAATGGATGATCGCCGGTGTATTGGTAGACGGAGTCGATCGCCAACCTCCGAAGAACATGCCACCACGCAAGACGGAGGGTGCAAAGAGCGCGGTCAGACGCCGAGAGAATCGAGGGGCGCTAGTCACCGCGAGACCGCACTAAAGAAGAAGATAAAGGCCAGCAGGCGAGCCTGCCTCGAGGGTTTGTGTCAGAAGGCCAATACGAATCCGTAGGGTGACACCTACCAGGAAGTAATGGCCAAAACCAGAGGATCGGTGACTCCAACCGAACGTTCATCAGCGCGACTCACTACCCGAGTCCATAGCATAGCAACATGCGATAGCAAAGTCGCTAAAGGTGAACAAAGCGCCGGGACCGGATGGTATTCCGAACCTGGCTATCAAGATCCCGAAATGTTCACGGTGGTGATGCAAAAGTGTCTGGACGAGGGCGTCTTCCCGGACGCCTGGAAAATCCAGTCCCTTGTGTTGCTACCAAAGACAGGAAAGCCACCAGGAGATCCATCAGCATATAGACCTATATGTCTGTTGGATACAGCGGGTAAGGTGCCAAGTTTACTATCAGAATGTCAGAGGTATGAACTCTAGTTCGTCCTATAAGGTATGTCGGTGCGACCGAAGTGCACTAAATAGTCGAAAGGTTTCTGGTGAAGGCGTTTTGGACACCGGGACGCACACTTGCCCTTAGCCGCAAGGAAACCCCTATTCCTCTCATCGCAGTTGAGCCTCCGCTCGCTTCGCATATCGTTTAAGAAGAACTTTAAAAGTCGGCGGAGCAAGTTTAAATCCCGTTGAATCTCAAGAAGCGTACACGGTACTTATGTGCCGTTTACTTTCATCCTGACAGAGTTAGAGACGATGATCTCATAAAATGTGCACCTTTAGTCAGTTGCACAAATTTCTGGAAATGCCTCCCTTAGAGACAAAATCGTGATAATATTGTGCTTCCATACGAGGTCGATTTCGATGATTGATCATTATTCTGTTGCATCCTCACGCCAGATTGACGACATTTTGGATAATAATGGACAATCGCTTTGCTTTGTGAATGCCGACACTCTATCAAGCATCATTCTAGATTTATCTGCACTAGTAAAATAGATGCCTTATCATCCACCACTTCTTCTGAACATCGTGACTAGTGCACTGGTCGAACCAGATATTGTACAGCTATCTTCCGACCACTATCACTGACTTCTGAAATGCAAATTAAGACATCATGCGCGATGTTCTTAGCAGAATTAACTGGAATGAAACCCTCTACATGAATGACGTCGATAACGCCCCTACCAAGATCTCCAATGTTTTGAACTACTTGATTGGCAGAAACGTTCCAAAGAAAGTCACTCAAGCCTTGAAAAAATTACCATGGCAGGCAGATGCCCTGCGCAGGCGTTACTGAACCATTACGTGAAGCTCAATCATCGATGCAAACTGCTGGCTTGACGCTGTATCTCAGCACACCAACGCAAGCTTCGAAGCAAACTGAAGCATTATCCTAAGGTGTCCTGGCGGCACATTAATGAGTAACGCATGGAGAACGATTTTCCTTCATCCATCTCTCGGAACGGGGTTATCAGTGAGTCCGTTGTTGACATCTGTAGCATGTGCTCGAAAAAGTTTGCAGACGTTTTCCATGCCGATGACCTCCAGCCACAGCAAATCGAAGTTGCTTCGAATAACGTCCCTTTGTCTGACCGGTATTTCAACGCAATCCCTGTCGACGATGCAGATATCGTTGTTGCTGCAAACAAGTTGAAGACGTCTAGCAACGCTGGACCGGTCGCTATTCCACCCGTGTTTCTAAAACAATTCATTGCTTCACTGACTGCCCTATTATGCCACAACTATCGGTTATCATTGACGATCGGTAAGTTTCCAGCACTATGGAAGGAAACGAACATGTATCCCGTGCACAAAAAGATAGTTAGAAGAAATGCTGATAACTACCGCGAAATTTCGAGCTTGTGCGCAGCCTTTAAGCTGTTTGAACTGACTGTGGAACTCATGTTTTCCACGTGAAGTAAAAAATCAACGAATATCAACATGTATTTATACCGAAGCGTTCAACGATCACAAACTTCTTATCAATCACGTCCTTCATCATGAATAGGATTTCTAATGGTTCACAAACGGACGTGTAGTATACCATTCCACACATTATCAAGGCTGGAAACTTCGGTCAGGTCACGACAGGACGTTGTCTACATGGGCCGTCCGGCAGTCCCCATGGTATTCATCTTGGGCCGCTGATTTTTCTCTTGTATTTCAACGATGTCAACCTAATGCTGAAACCTCATCGGCTAAGCATTGCTGACGACCTCAATAAAGACTGTATTCGATGAAATTTGGACACACAAAATTGATCACCTAAAATTTTCCTTGAGCCCGATTCTTTCCAAACTTTCTGGAAATAAAGTACTACTAAATGGTAAGGTTTTGACATCACTGGTTTATGGAACCTCTTCTCCCAACCCAAATTCCCGCACCTTTGCCTTGACCCCTTTCATCAAATTTTGGGCAATGACCGACTTGCTTACTTACTTTTAACCACACTTTCTTTAGCTCAAGTTCATTTTCTATCAGTTTTGGAGTTTTAACGAGCTTTGTTTTCATGATTGCCCAAAATTTTTCAATTGGGCGAAGTTCCGAAGTGTTTGGAGGGTTGACGTCATTTGGTACAAAAACTACATTATTATCTTTGTACCAGTCTAAGACGGGCCGGGCATAGTGGCAAGATGCCAAATCCGGCCAAAACAGTGTCGGGCCATCGTGAGATCTCAAAAAGGGCAGAAGTCGTTTTTGGAGGCATTCGTCCTTGTAGATTTTTCCGTTGACGGTCCCAGAGGTGATGAAGGGCTGACTCATTTTGCCACATCCGCAGATCGCTTGCCAGACAAGGAATTTTTTGGCGAATTTCGACAGTTTCTTCTTCCGTACACTCTCCGGAACCGCCAACTTAGAGGTGGCGACGTAGTGTTCCTGTACTGGCATTTTTTTTTGTGTCGGCTTTAATGTAGGTCTCATCGTCCATCACAATGCAGAACGGTGTTGTGAGCCACTCCCTGTACAGTTTCTTGCACGAGTTTTGGCCACCGAGTTCTGTTTATCGCTCCGGTTCGGTGCCCTCTGGACCTTGTACACATGTAATCCAGAACGTTTCATTGTTTTCTGCACAAAACAAACTGAACTTTCGCCTTTTTCGCAACATCCCTGATCCGAAATGTTGGGATAACGCTTAAATTGGTTCAATATCATCCTGGCCTTCTCCGGATTTGATGTGCCACGTTTTTTGCCACTACCATTTTTCCGCTTGGTTGTCTTACGGTCCTTGAACGTTTTGATCACATGAGATACGGTTGAATGTGCGATTCCGAGCTGTTTTCCGATCCATCGATGAGAAGCGTTTGGGCTTTCGAAGTGAGTGCCCAAAATTTGTTGGCGCTAATTCTTCATTCGAAGCCATCACTGAAATCACTCGACCGATTTTCACGAAACTCGTTACACAATTGACACAACACAATGAAATACATTCAGTTTTCATTTCAATAATTTTTACCCACACGCTAAAAAGTTACGAACAATTGCGCGTGTCCAAATTTCAACGAATACAGCAGTCTTTACCTACATTCGCGTGGATTTGCTACGAGACGCTTTACAGTTGCAGGAAGATTTACAGACAGTACAAACGTGGTGCGAGGTGATATGATAGCTCTTGAATCCGAGAAAGTGTACCGTTGTCGCTTTTTCTAGGAAGAAGTCTCCTATTACCTTCGATAACTTCTTGGTTGGAACTCCTCTGTAAAGAGACAACAAAGTAAAGGACATTGATATTCGTTGATAAATTCACGTACCAACCTCAAATGTCCTACATCAAAACGAAAGCTTCTCAAAATCTCGGCTTCACTTTTCGTGTACTGCCGTAAGTCGTTGTACGGTTCGTTGGTGAGATTCACCTTGGAATATGCTTCCCCGGTCTGGAACTCTAATTTCCAAACCTCGTCGAACCTATTGAGTCAATTCAACGACGTTTCATACGATAGGCTCTTCGAAGGCAGCTTTGGCGGGAACCTTTCAACCTTCCGAGTTACGAGAGTCACTGCCTTATAATTCATTTGGACACTCTTCAAATTCGTCGTTTTTCTTTTCAAATATGTCGCGAGACTATACAAGAAGACAGTTTTTGTTTGCTTATAATTAAATCAAATTAATAAATCAATAAACCATTCTCCGGGTTGATAAATTGCTAAGACGATTACTATAGACATGTTTTCTTAATTCCACATAGCTTCTTTCTCAAATAAAAAAGAGAGAAATTAACGTGAAAATCAATTCTAGACAAGATGATATAGACAACAAACAAATGAAGAAAAGTTATTGGCGTTATTTCTTAAGACAAAAACAATAACAAAACAACAAAATTTAATTGTGCATCACCAACAAGTAACGAATCGGTAAACCAATCAGTGTAGTATCATAACACGCTGAATTGCAATAAGATAGTTTTAGGTGGATACGAGTTGTATGCACGACACAATCATATTATTTTCGATCCTATATCAGACAAATAAAATTGAAAGGCATTCTGTATCGCATATGATACTAATATAGCATATTGAAAATATGTTGAAAAAATTGATCTAAAATACGATTATATGAGAAAACTTAATTGAATACTGAATTAGCGTTCGGATGGATAAAGTTGTTTACATACAGTATATGCATCTAGCTTGTAAATTCATCACAACACTAACCCAATAAACCAACAAATTCATTCAGTATCCTCAGTCAAAGCCTGAATAATTGTTTGTAATATAACACAATTGAACCATTGCCACTAATTAGGTTCTCGCCGAGCGATCTCACAAACACTAGCGTGCTACTTTACACGTATAGGATCGATTTGCTTATTATTTTCAACCACGAGATCAACTGTCATAATGTTCTGGTTGACAACGGTTTGTTTTTTATTTTCAACCAGCAAAACGATTGTATTAGTGAAACTGCTTACTAATACTAACGGCGGCAGAGAAGTCTATGAAATGATTATGAACATAGAAACACCAGATGAGTGAAAAACGTGGAAGTTGAACGAAAAAAAATGATTAACTTAATATTTAGAGCATCGGTTCTAAAAAAAATTATAAATACTGCACACCATTTTTGCAAAGCCGTGATCACATTATTGTAGACTTGTTTATGGTGTGATTACTACTTCTATCTCCATTCAACCATTAAGGAAAAGGATCCGCCGGCGATATTCAATTCTTTTTACTTGATTCCAATTATCCTGAGCAATTTATGAAGACGCTTATATGATAAGTGAAGCAGTGGTAATTTCTTCTATATAGCTGTTTGTATGAACATTTTGGCTATGTAACCACATGTAGTTTTGTATGTGACGCACGCAATAATACAATGAAATACACACAAATCATGTTTTAACTAAAATTTGTCTTATTGAAGGCATGTATTTACTCAAACTATAGCTTCATCCAAGCATACATTCTCATGACACACTAAACTATAATTTTTAACCCACACTGACTAGCTACGAACAAAGTTTTCTGACTGTCCCGGGTCGATGTGATAGAGCCATAGATGGTTATCTTACCAATTTATGTTTGCTTCATACGTTTCTCGGATTTCAAACAAATCAAACCGCGCAAAGCCTTTCAATCATCGTCTTGTTTCCTACCACACACTCTGATGAGCGTTCTCCGTTTAATTGCGTCGTCTTTGTTTGATTTCCAAGACATAATCAAATAAAAATTAAATTAAAATTATTTTTTAATGATTATCTGAAATTTTATTTATCGCTTTTCGACTTAAAAAACAAAAATTAAACATCAGTAATCGTACACCTGAGCACCGAGTGGAATGCTCCTGCCATCATTCTGCGGGGTTCTTTTTGGTTTGTGAAACAAAAAAATCACATAAAAGCTTCTTCTGAATGTCAGCTCATTCTCATCATTATTGATTCCAATATATCATAACGCTTTAGGTCTTCGTTGTCGCTTTTATTTCCGTTGCTGCTGAAACAAGCAGTGACTTTGTGTGTTTTAAAGATGATCATAAAGCTATTCATCGCTCGTTGTAAGAAGATCGTTTTTAACTTTTGAAGCGTACGTATGTGAATCTATGAAGCTTTGTTGGGAATCAAACATGGCTAATGAAATAAAAATAACAATAAAAATAAATCAAATAAAACACACATTTTCGGTATCATTTAACATCGGAATACCGCCGTGATTTGCTACGGCCAAAATGAGGCAATGGACGAGGAAGCAAGAACTATACTACATCTCAAGATGCTCGTTATGAGGAGCGTTTCTACAGTACATGTATAAATTTATTTATTTCTCCATGATTCCTGTTGATGGCAGACATTTTATCATCCATAATTGAAAACAAAGTCGGGTTTGGAGTTGGACTTCTTATTCCAATTGCCACAGCTCGCAAGTGACTGATATGCCATCATTAAGTTTTCGCTTCCCTTCTGACGGTACCCACCAGTTGCGTTTACTTATGGAAGATCATTTTTCAGCGTCTGTGTGATGCATACACTCACGAATATTTTCTCCTTCATGAATCAGCGTATGTCTACTTGTAGTTAATTATCGAAAATAACAAACTCACTCGCAATACTACCGTACCCGTCTTATTTTATTATCGGTCCAGCAGGTAACTCAGCAGCATCCGACAGCAGGCATGTGTGGACTGAAACGACGATAATATTGTTTTTATATAGCAGCATTATAATTTAATTACTCAATTTTTTAATATATCTTCTCTTCCAAAATTTAATATCAGAATAATTAAAACAAAGACAGTGTCAATAAAACAAGCAAGAATATTAAACAGATACTCCAAAAGTACGGCAAATGTATGTACCTTAAGTTATATGCTGCAATGATGATGGAAGAAGATAAAGTTTGTGGTAATGAAATAAAATATGATTGCTGTATATATGTCAGAGTTATTTGCCTGCTGTGAACGATGATGCTGTGGGAAAACATTCAATTTGAAGGCTCATGAGAGCGTTGAGAGAACACAAAACAAAATTGAGGTGAGCACTTATGTACTGTAAGAAGTACCACGAAATGATAACTTTTCATGATTTTTTAAAACGGGCCCTGGTCCGAACATTTGGGTTGAAGCAAACTGAACATGTTTCAATATCCTAAATTTGTTTTGTGAAAACCTTTATTGGGAGTTAAAGAATAGTTAGTAGTTATAATGTTGTAACGGAAAATGAAAGAAATTTTATTGAATAACTTCTCGTTACTGGAATGATGTTTACTTCTGTGTTGCTATTAAAGGATTGCGTTGATATACTCCATAAATAAACGTAACCTTGGTAACGCTTTCTTTTAAACATCAGTCACAATCATAACTGGGACTTGGCCCTGCACCCGGAAGAAGAGTTACATAAACTTAGTTGTGTTAGTAAGAGCTATTAGTATTTTGCCAGTCGGATATAAATGATTAAATTAGAATGTTTGTCTGCTTTTTTGCGCGTTAAGGTTCATTTTCGACGTGCTTAAGTGCAACATCGACTGTAGCAGCCTTCTCAAAAATGTGAGGTTTTATGTACCTACTCGTCAGCTCCAAAGTCGGCAACTGCTGTGGATCCCCAGCCATCGAACAAATTACGGCCTGAACAATCCACTGGATTTATGTTGTAGACGTTTCAATGAAGTGTGTGACTGTTTCGATTTTAATGTTAGCAAAGTAGTTTTTAAATATAGAATTAAGAGTGTCGATTAACCAGTCTGTGCGACTTTTGTGTCGAAGATGTTGTCAAATAAATAAATAAATAAATCCTTCGTTGAATTTTCGAGCTACGTACTTTCGTGAAGTGTGTATGAAAGTAACAATCATGTATTGCTCAACCATAGAACTGAAATTTGCGAAATAACCATCACATAAAAGGCAGTTTACTTTCATATAGCAATACAACCAAATTTTAACCCTAAGGTTAAGTAGATAGGGCTAAAACCAGCTCCGAAGCACCAATTTTGGGAAATAAGTCGTGTTTCAAACAGCAACTGAGCCGAACTGAACAAAATTACTGTCAAATAAATGGCGTTCTAATCTCATAGATTGCATTTTTGCAGTTTATTAATTTAGTCCCCACAATTTAGAAGTGTGACTGAAACAAGTTTCGATTTATTTGTATCATATGGAACTATAGTAACTTGCATTCGTGAATTCTAGTTCAGTGGAAGCTGAAAAACACATGATTATTTCTTTTGGTACGCCGTTCGCGACTTCAACAGGGTGTGACTAAAAAAACTTGTTGATAGTATATTTCTTATGTTTTTATGATAATAATTGATAATTCAACATTGTCATGCGATCAGACATTTTTGTTCGTCACGACATTTATAAAATGACTTGATGATTGCGGATCTTGTCGGTATTGCACTGGCGCGCCAATTTCCCATGCCTGGGTAAAATAGCAGTACTTGATGCGTTTCTTTTTTCTCAGCACAGTCTGCACAGCCGTTCTTTTCTTTTCTGCCTACTGTGGCGATGAAGCACTGCAAAAAAAAAACTCAGTTCATAGGCAGCCATTGTTGCCAGTTGTTCCCAGTTGTTGTTCTGTTAAAACCTAGCGGTTCTACGCACGGATTAATAAAAAGCGAATACTTCTCTATTTTTTTGCGATAAAATTTGAGTAAAATAGAACATTTTGGGATATTTAATTTGGTAAGATAGAATGCTATAACATGAAAAGTAGTTCAGCGGATTCACATTTTTTTTCTTTTTGCGAGAAGGCATCCAATAGGGCATCCGGTAATTATCAGATAGCTTCAACTAACCATAAAAAATGGCTCAGCACAACCGTAAAAGCAGTTTTAGTGCCCTGGGCAACCTGATGGTCTTCTAAGGCGACCTTGAACAACTGTTAAAGCGGTTTTTCTAATGATCCGGAATAGTTGTAAAGCTGGTCAAGTTCAAGAATCCTGCGGTATTATTACAATACATATACTGCTTTTCAGTGGTTTATCAGTAATCTTTCAAAAGATTGGGCTATGTTGTTCTTGTTGCAGGTGATTTTTTATGCAAAAAAATCGTCAAAATATATGGAGGAAAACCTTAGCTTTAGTTTTAAACTGCCAGTTGACATTGTAAATGTTTAAGTACCGATAATATTCCCGTAGGAAATTAACCTCCTTAATTTTTTTTCAAAGGCTTGCAGATAATCTGAATAACTCGAAGAGAGTAGTTGGCAGTTTAATGAAGTGATGTCCTTGGGTCCCCTCTCAGTCGGTAAAGGCGCCGCTACAAAGCAATACCATGCTGGACGTGACTGGACAAAGTTGTAGGGCTTAAAAAGGTCAGTTGTTCCGGATAATCCAGAATCGCATTTAAAGGTAAATTTCCAGATTACAAGTGTACTGAAAATTTATGTTCGTAATCTAGCTTTCACTTCGTTCGTAAACATGGATTTTGAAAAAATGTCACCCTATTTCTGCAAACCTTTTAGAAATGGCGTTTGACTGCATTTGATAGCTTGATTTAAAACGCACTTATTTTGAAATCTTTCGTTATAAGTAGTAAGTATCCATTATTTTAATTAATTCCATATAATAAACATCATATAAATGCAGTAAAGTGCCAGCAATGAACGAATTTCTGAGCGAAATAAATCTATGTGACAACATTTTTTTTATTTCTATATTAAGGTGACTTTTAGCTTCCTGGGCTAGTTCATCACCATGTCGCAACATTTTTGAAACTCTCGGCTGGGGGCCGCAGAAATGTTTCGCCGCCCTAGCAAACGGGTACAAGAATGCCATGAGATTTTTTCCCACTTTTGCGTGTATTCAATTTGGTTGTAATGAGAAATGTAAAATATTATGGAAATAATATCAAAATACAGTAAATTATCCACCACTGTTTGGGAGAATCTGCGTCAGTAATGTGTGTGAGTCGATTAATTGTTTTTATAAATAAATCCAATTCGTTTTCTTTTTCAAGTTTTCAAGTACAGTTAGAATGACTGAAAATTCTTTTTTTTAATGCATAAAAAGTTAGTAAATTTACCGTATAATACGCTCCTGAAACCCTTTTTTCGAATTTCGAACTACAAGTTTTTCTTTCCATCGTTTTTCGGAGACACCTTTTTTTGCGCGCAGTAGGTTTAAAGAGACGCTTACCTATTTTCAACGCCTTTTTATACAAAACAGCAATTTCGGAGTTTATGCCGGTGATAACTCGAACTAATTATTCGATTAAGCTGAAACTTATAGAATTTTGTTATTATACTATTACCTTTTACTTGCAATAAAATTTATTGTAATATTTTATTACTAAATATGGAAAAATGTGATAAAATGGCGGAAAAAATATGAATTTAAAAAAAAAAGTTACGCTTAAAGTGAAAATTTTATTTTATATTTTTTTCTCAATTCTTCTACTAACTGTGAATGTAATTAATGTATTTTTTTTGGTTTATCAGGTTTCAGATCAAAACTGTGACCAGGAGAGCCAGCACAAGCAAAATACAACAACTTTTTCAACGCACTCTAACGGCCGCCATTTTATTGAAAAACAATTAAAAAACATATTTTAGTATATTGCATGGATACATTTGGAATTGTAAAAAAGTTTCGATTGATTTGAGTAAAACCTTCCCTTAATTTTTTTTTTCAAGAATGAGCTATTTTTTCGTTTTAACTGTATATTTCCCCTCAATGCAAAATTCAGAAGATATATTCAGCTGAGCTTCCTATTAACCAAATGCGAATTGCAGGGACTTTCGTTTAACACCTGCCATAAGATTTTAAACGGTCTCCTTGTCCACTTTATTCGCCCGAGAACGCCAGTTTACCTTGAACTGTTTCTCGCTCACAACAGCTTTTTGAGTCTTCTTAAAGTTCCGCTTGACGATGGCCCAATATTTTGCCCGATTGGGAGGAGCTCTGGCGTGTTGAGAGGGTTCTTGTCCTTGGGCGCCACCTAACGTTTTAATAGTAAGATGCCAAATCCGGCCAAAATAGAACGGAACAATTGGTCGCTTCAGGAAAGGTAGTAGGCGTTTTTGTAGGCACTCGCTCAGATAAATTTCCTGGTTGATGGTTCCGGTCGCCATGTAAACGTTGCTCTCCAAGCTACTCCAAGGTACTGATGGCCTGCCACACCAGATATTTTTCGCGAACATTGACAGTTTAATGTGCTTGAAAAAATCTGCCACCTTTCCCCGTCCGGTTGCCGTATAAAATTCTGTCCAGGAAGCTGTTTAAAGTCTGTCTTGACGTAAGTTTCATCGTCCTGCACCGCGCAATCAAACTTCGTCAGCATCGTCGCGTCCAGCTCGTTTTGTAGCTCTATCTACGGTTGAAGGCACCACTCCCAGCTTCTTTGCCACATCTCGGACGGAGAGGTTGGAGTTCCGCTCGAAACAGCGGGCAACTATGTTTGTGGACGCTGTGGTCTCCGGCTTTCGATTTACCCCCAATCCAGCTTTCCTGGCTGTCGACAAACGTTCACCAAACACTTTTAATACGCTGGTAACAGTTGATTAAGGCACATTAAACAATTTTGCTAACTTGGCGTGAGAGTAGTTTGCCATGCACGTGCAAAATGTTGATGCGGTGGGGACGAAGGGCGTATTGGTTAACATCCATACCTCTCACGCCTAAGTCACGAGTTCGAATCTCACCCCCAGAGAAGCTACGAAAATGCCCAAAAGTGGTGTTTGACGGACTACGACGGAAGATGAACCAGCCCGAGGCTGAAAATCTCGATAATCAAGAAAAAAAAAGTGTTGATGCGGTGCTTCTCTTCCTTCGACGACATTTTGATAACTGAAGTGCTAATCTCAAAATCAAAATAAAAAAATTATGCTACACGCACACATCTTCAAAATGAGAGGTGTGCACAATTGTTTAATAAACGATGAAAGGAAATGCGTCAAGTTTCAAGTCAAGTCGACCAAATTTTGATCGAAACACCCTTTATACCAAAGCATTTGAAAGTACTTGAAAATCGGTTTCAGGTTTCTACGAATTATTCGGAAGGATATGATCCTGATTGTAAATTTCCAAATCACAAGTTAATTTCTATGCAACTGATGCAAAGAGTTGCTTAGAAAAAATTAAATGCTGGGTTCTACGACTGCTGGGTTATTTCAATTTTAATCGGTTGTTACCGACCATCCAGTAGGCCACCGGTATCTCTAAATATCAGTTTTCAGGTCGCTAATGCAAAAACATTTAGAAAATACATTAATTGTTATGTTATGTAGTCTTCGTGCGTGGAGTAACGATTATGATGTAGAAGGGGATGTTCGCTCATCACCATGAATGAAAGATATGAAGGCCTGTTGAAGTGGCGGACTGAGTCCGTGCTTTGACCTACCCCGCAGTGGGATGTTAGGCAAAAATGTACGTCTTTGGTTCGGGTACCACTGTACACATGCCCTTTTCGCTCAATTTCCTAAACATCTGTTCTATTTCCAAGCCTGCCGCACACTGACGGAACTATCAAAATTTTCTCTTCATATCTTTCATTCTAGCCAAAAACACTAATGTTCACTCTTGGTGCCTCATGGTGATGAGCGAACATCTCCTTTTACATCATACATTTAGAAAATGTTTTTAGAAGTACTTAAGAAGAAAAAAAAGAGTTCTCAGATACATTTCATACATTACATTTTTACAGTTGTTCCTGGTAGTTTGGAAGGTCTACATATTGCCCTAAGGATGACATGTCTATTTGCTCATTTTCAATTAACTATAGTTTAGCCAATGTTGGTTTAATTATATAAAACCTGAATTAATCCACCAATGGTGAGACTGGACCCTTCTTACAATTCAGCATAACTTCGCACTTAAATATGGCCAATATGGCACTGGATACATATTTTCATCATAAATTCCAGGAAAATCCAGGAATATTCGATATTTCATACATTCAGTTTATAATATGAACTATTTGTCAATCCTGAACGTTTTGAATCCTAGAGAGTTTGAGCTGTTTAGTGGCAAACCTGTAACTAGAAATGAGAAGAAAAATTAGTATTTTCCATTTAATTCCAACTACCTTTGCTTATCGTTGACAGATACGCTTATTTCGTCTACAATGTGCAGACTTCTTCAGTGTCGTGTACTAATAACTCAACCAAAACGTATTGTTCATCGATGTGTTTTCATTAAATAGTGCTTAGCGACCTGTTAATGTTAGTTATATAAAAGGGAAAATTACATAAATATTAGAAATTGTATATAATCAATCCATACAATGAATTATTAGACAATCCTAAGCGTCAACTTTGATTATCGATATGGATTCAAGATGTTTAATAAGAACATGTTCATTGAAAATGGTGTAGTTATAGTAAATGGAGACTTTGTGTAATTTTCGAACCAACTCGTTGCAGTTTAAAACCGTACAACTCGAGCCCATCGATTCTGCTCTAATTCTATAGACTCACATAGTATGGCTAGTCCGTTGTATAGTACAACGCACTAGATGCGACAGAATGCAAGAGGCATCAATTTGTGTGATTGGTTTTGAACTGCAACGAGTATATTTTTATCTCACAATTATGTGCTCTCAGGTATTGTTTTGGTCATATCTCCATGAAGGATTATCCAATCATAATGAAATTTGGACCAGTTATTGGAAAATGTTATTACATTGCTTTGGCGCTAACAAATCTACGATACACAAATAGCTCAGTATGTAATCGGAAACTAAACTGTTTGATTACTACTATAATAGGCCGTCAAGTACTGTTTTGTTCATATCTTCGTAACGAAATGTCCGAATGAAAAAAGCAATAGCGTTCTGTGGAAATGTTTTAGCTTTCATTTACCGTCAATAGAACTGGAATCGGTTTACAAATGGCTGAGAAACCGAAGTGACATTATTTGTAACGCACACACACACACACACACACACACACACACACACACACACACACACACACACACACACACACACACACACACACACACACACACACACACACACACACACACAGACATGTGCTCAGTTTGTTGAGCTGATTTGAATGATATATGACACTCCACCCTCTGGGTCTCGGATAAAAAGTTTTCGAGTTTTCGAGTGATCTTAATACCTTTCTTTTGGTGTAAGAAGAGTAAAAATAGTATAACCGTCGAACGCAAGTGGTTATGAGAAACGGAGTTCCCTGTTCAAAATAATATAACTTTTAATGTACTTTACAAATCACCCTTTTTAACCTTGATCTGCCCCATGTATAAAAAGTCTGCAATGCATCTTACTATAAGATAATCTAATAGCTGAGAAATTAAATAAAGGGTGTTTATGGTTATCATTCCAAAAAGTCAGTTCACGCTATCGTTATCGTAGGAGAACGTTCTCAAAACTCCACGCATATTCATTTTCACTCATGTTATTTATTTTAAATTAATCGCAAATTGATGAAATTTATTACGACTTTCCGAAATATCCCAGCATTGTACGAAATGTTCAATTATTTCAACAAACTCTGCTAAAAATAATAAACAAAGGCATGGAAATTACATTTACCTCATCCTTGTATCCCTGCACACCATTGGCCTTTATGGGATGAATTTAATTTTTCCCGGCATTTTTTTCTCACTCTTCGTGTTTGCTTGTTCCATCCAGCGTACAACGATATACATATACCATTGAACATCGTTCCCGTATTCAGTGTTATTTATTTGATTTTTATTTTGGCTACCGAATTTATTTGACGTAATGAATTTGGTTTAATTGAATTTCAAATTTCTAAATTTCAAACAATTTTTCCCCAAGATTAATGTTACTCCCCTACCTCAGCTTGCTGAAACACTCACACGAAAAAAAATCGTCGTTCTTACGCCGTGTAGTGCTATGCACGATTATTCTGTTCTCTGTCGAATTTCAATTCCTCTCAGCCGTCTCACTGCCTCACCGGCCGCCCTCTCAACCTTACCGGTTCATCATTCAGACTTGGATATTCCTTCTTTTTAATTAGTCTTTAATCTTTTTTATATGCAGCGTACACATACAGTACGGCACCAGAGGCATGGTTGAATTCAAACAGATTTCATCCAAACGTGCTTATTTTTTGGTAGCTCAAACACTTGTTCTCAATGCTGTAACCATGATTGAATCCAGGGAAATCAAGAATTGCTGCTGAACAGAAATTAACCACCGATCGATTTTTCGAATTCCGATTTTAACTTCTGTCGGAGATGTGGATTAAAATAAATATCCATGCCTCGAGCGTTTCACCTTACGGGAGGCTGCAGGCAACAACCGAGCTTTGCAATTGATGAAATGTATGGCCGATGGAGAATCTGAAACCAGGAATGGAACACTGCTGACTTTTCTCGGCAGAAGCGCGTGTATGGCTATTTCTCTTCGAGTTTAGCGCTATTGAAAATAAATATGTATGGGCACGTTAGCGTCTGGAATTATTATAACAAATGATAAATTTAATTGTTCGCGGTGGTTATGCCTTAAATCAAGGTGTATTTTTTTTATTAAAATATGATCTGGATTTTATCATGGACTGCCGTTGTTGCTTTAGCTTGTAAATATTTACGTTGGTGCGCGAATGTGCACGGTTGATCAACTTATTCAGATTAGGTACTGGAACATGTTGTTTGGTTTTATCAATACGAGAGAATAGAGATCGAGCAGATTTGTCTGTTTTAAGACATTTGATGGTGGTTTGAGAAAATTACATAGAAGAGAATATGTTGTCTGTTGTTGTCTGTTGTCACTATTCCATTGTGTTGATGACTAGACTTGCACAACTGTCACTGCTTCTTCGATCCTTCCAAAATCATTCATCAAGAAACTCGGATAGAGACGAACCAGATCAGGGCTGAAAGTCTCTATAATAAAGCAAAAAAAAAAAAAAGAAACTCGGATACGAACAGTAATTCACATAACATGACAATACATACAAACTCAAATTATACAATCCTGCCCCGTTACATCTTGGTAGCACTGTACCTTTAACAACTACGCAATTAAAGGTCTTTTTGCATGTCACTTATTATACAAATTCTTTCATAAGTTGCTATATAGAAATTTTCATCAATAAATGTGCAAAGGCACAGCTTATTGAGAGCCACTAAAAAACTCGTTTTGAATAAAGCAGAACATCTGATGTTGATCTGAACTAAAATATGAAGCAGTGTTAAACTGAATACAGTTTACACAAATAAACCAATTAAAAATATCACAGATTTTTGACAGCTTTCAATTAACAATTGTTAACATGCGAGGGCAAGCCAAGTACAAAGTGGCAAATTTGATGCAACAAGTTATTATTCTCTCAAAGAAACAGCGAAACAAAAACAGAGCTCTCCCGTAGACCACTCGTTTGCATTGAGATTGCATTTTGACACATTTAGCTAATCATCATTTCACTCGAGTCCCAACCGATTGACTTACCCCCAACTGGGTGATCGTCGTTCTAATAGTAACCCATCAACGCTCCATTCAGTAAGCCAATTCAAACAAACAGTAGCATTACGGATCGCGGCAGGTGAGCTGAAATATGACGTTAGCATCCAGCAGCCAAAAAACGATACCGCGGTAACCATGTCCAAATACAACGCTATCATTTTTATTCGTCAGGTCTTCCTGCTTCAGCGATGTTCGCGCCGACACGCTGTGTGCTGGGTGGGAACCCCTAGTTATTTGGTCACTAGGAGATATATGGGAAAGTAGCAATGTCAAAACGGTTAAGAAGATGATGAAACAAACAAACGAGAACAGTTTAATGATCCTAGTTTAAGAAATGAGATATGTTTCAACAGAGAGAGCTTACCGACAACGACGCAGGAAGCAATAAAAACACCTACCATCCGATAAATATTCAAATAATGTGTGCTGAAAACATTATTGCTAATTCAATAAAATATTATAAATTATTAAAAATATTCTGAATGTATTATGCATATGGTATACAAATGCGCATTCTCGCATTGCCATCGTTGTGGGAATAACAAAACTGATGATTATCGTGTCGTTGATTCGAGAAGAAAAAAAAAACGGCGAGAACAAAAATATAAGTTTGGTTTGGAAGGTGAGAGGAACGTGTCTCAATTTTATTTGTCTGCTTGAAATGAATATGAAGGTATCATTTTACGCTGAGACTATGTAGATACACTAAGCAACAGTAATTCACTGCAGATGTTATACACGGGGTTACTTACCGACGTTTAGGAACTGATAGTTAATGCAAAATCAGTGATACAAATATGATGTTAATGGGCCTTCTAAAAGCATAATACGTAATAGAATAACCTTTCATAAGCTTGTGTATGATTCGACTTTCTCAAATTGATATTTTCTTCCTCTATTATAATTTGGGATGTTTTGTTCTCAAGTTTATTTAATAATTACCTAGTAGTTTTTCTTTGCGTATGAAGATAAAAACAGATTCCTTCCAGACCTAACACAAAAAATTTGCGGTGAGATTAATATTCTCCTTCTAAACCTACGATGACATTTGCTGTATATTGTCGAAGTCCACTTCACTCAATTTGATCGATGACAGCATGTTAGGAAAATCAAAATCGACCTTGCCAATTAATTTCGCGCGATGAGCGTTTTCGTATTCCAGATCCATGTGCCCAGCTCATAAAATCTTCCGACATTCAAACGGTTAGTGCATCTTTGTGCAGCCTATGCAATCTAAGATGTGTCACCTAGCTGAATTCCACGTAAATGGCACGCAACAAAGCATCAAGAGCGCTTAGCTATCAATGAGAACAGTTCATGACTGTGGTTGTTTAATATTGGGATTCAATTTCATGGTTTGTTGAATTTTCTTTTCAACCGAAAAGTCTTTTGAAGACTGAAATAAATACGTGTCGCTGTCATGATGCATTTTTGAATTTCTCTGTTGGTGTCATTTAGTTAGAAACAGAAGTTCGTTATACACCGTAGCTTTATTACCGTTAGCAAAAAATCATCAAAAAAATATCAGCATGGGACTCTATAAGCTCTAGAGCTGTGCACGATGGTTCTCCGGCAAGACAGAAGGTTCAAAAAATAATAATAATGGAAGCACACGATGCAAATATGGACCGGAAAAAACGGCATAGACCCAGGCAACGAAAAAAGGACTAACAATTGAAAACTCGGAATAGTAAGTCCCTAAATTTCTCGTACTTCCCGGATTCTTTCCAAATTACTGAGGCTCCGCTAGTTTGACATTGTATCCCTGCCGGAGATTTGCTGGAAAGGATGAATGGTACGTACGCATAGGGATGGTTATACCATCTACCAGAGCTGCTGCAATACACGCGAGCTAGGTTTAGTTTATATCGGAATGGGCCAAATGCAAAGCTCGTGATTGGTTGGTGGCCAATCGACAACAGAATGTGCAAGTTGATAATCAAAGGCCGTTTCTTCCATGTCAGCATAATCAACGTGCACAGCCCTCACCTAGGAAGTGACGATGACGACAAGGATGCTTTTTTCACACAGCTTGAACGGGAAACAGCTGCCCAAACCACGACGTCAAAATCGTTATCGGAAATCTCAATGCTCAAGTCGGCCAGGAGGAGAAATTCAGACCAGTTATAGGAAAGTTCAGCACGCACCAGCTTACGAACAAAAACGGCCTCAGACTCATCGATTACGCATCCATACACATGGCCATACGGAGTACCTAGTTGCAGCATAACCTGCCATATCAGTACATCTGGAGTCCACCACAACACACCGAATCACAAATCGACCACGTTTTGATTGATAGAAGACACTTCTCGGATATTATCCACGCCAGGATCTATCGCGGCGCCAACATCGACTCAGACCTCTATTTGGTAATGGTCAAAGTGCCCCAAAGACTTTCCGTTGTGAACAACATTCGATACCGGTATAATCTGGTGCGACTGAAGCTCCCCGAGGTCACAACTTATTACGCGCACAGCCTTGAAGCAACGTTTCCGGAAGAGGTAGAGCTAATCGAAACCCCTATTGAGGACTGCTGGAGTATCTTCAAAGCAGCCATCAACAACGCAGCGGAAGGCGCCATAGCGTTTGTGGAAAGAAATCGACGGAACGATTAGGTCGACGATGAGTGTCATACGGTTCTAGATGAAAAGAATGCAGCGCAGGCGTTGATGCTGCAGCAAGCAACTCGTCAAAATGTGGAGATGCAGATACTGATACAGATAGAAGCGAAGACAATAAACTCATCTCCTCCCGGATAAGAAGCGTCACTTGGAGGAGTAGGAGCAGCTGTATCGTTCTCAAGATACGCGTAAATTCTACAAGAAGCTCAACGCATCCCGTAAAGGCTTCGTGGCGCGAGCAGAAATGTGTCGGGATTAAGATGGAGGTATCTTGACGAATAAACGTGAGGTGATTGAAAGGTGGAAGCAGCACTACGATGAACACTTGAATGACGCAGAGGTGGAATACCAAGATAGCAGAAGGAATGGCTTCATCGGTATGGTGGACGAGGGTGACGTGCCAACTCCCACGATAAGTGAAGTTAAGGACGCTTCCAAACAGTTTAAGAATAACAAGGCAGCTA
Source organism: Aedes japonicus (assembly GCA_034211315.2). Lineage (NCBI taxonomy): Eukaryota > Metazoa > Arthropoda > Insecta > Diptera > Culicidae > Aedes > Aedes japonicus. The sequence continues at coordinate 27,327 of JASCZW010005828.1, forward strand.
GGAAGGGTGGCATAGGAGTGAAACTTATGAAAATGGGCCCGGATAAGTTGGAAACTTGTCTGCATCGACTGATAGTTAGGATCTTGGATAAAGAACAGCTAACGAAGCTCACCAATAAATTGGTTTGAGACTGCCTATCTCCAGTTCCTCGATCATCCTACACGTCCTTGGTCTGGCTCCTTGGGCTAATCACCTGATTCGCTGCACCCCCATGCGTCTTGTACCGGCCAGATTCAATGTAAAAACCATGTTTGCGGGATTGTAGTCTGACATCTTTACAACGTATCCCGCTTATTGTATGCATCCAGATTTAGCGATATTCTGAATACAGGGGTCACGATACTGTTCCACTCCGATACTACTTCCAGCTGCCTGGTTATTCGTAAGCTGGTTGTTTGCATCCTTAACTTCGCTTATCGTAGGAGTTGGTACATCTCTCTCGTTCTCCGTTCCGATGAAGTCATTTTTCCTGTTGTTTTGAAGTTCCCCCACTTCCTCATTCAGGTAGGTATGGTTCGTAGTGCTGGTTTCACCTTCAGATCACCTCACGTATCTCCGCCAACGTTAACACATTTCGGCACGTGCCATAAAGTCTTTGCGGGATGCGTTGAGTTTCATGTAGAACTTTCGCGTATATTGAGAACAATATAGCTGCTCCATTTCTTCGCGCTCCAAATCCTCCAGGGGGCAGGCACTTCTGTTGGAATCGCTTCCCATTTTGACGGATTCCTTGCTGCAGCAACATGGCCCTCACTGCATTCGTCAAATCTAAAACTGTCTGATACTCCCCGTCGAACTGTCGATTTCTATCCACAAACCCAAATGCTGCATTGCTAATGGCTGCTTTGACACTACTCCTGCATTCCGCTAGGAAGGCTTCAACCAGCTCTCTCTTATCGTTCAAGATTGTTCCGTGTTGTTTACAACGGAACGTCTTTGGTGCATTTTGACCATAACCAGGAAGTGGTCCAAATCGATGTTTATGGTTTACGGACGTCGATATATCCGAGAAGTGCCGCCCATCGATTGAAATGTGGTCAATTTGTGAATCGGTCTGTTGAGATGATCACCAGGTATACAGTTATGGGAGGCTGTATTGGAGGTAGGTACTAGATGGCCATATTGTTGGAGGTAAGGGCTGTGCACGTTGATTATGCTGACATTCAAGAAACGGCCATGGATTCTCAATTACGCATTCCGTTGTCGATTGACCATTCCGATGTTTTGGCTATTCGCCTCTCGAGATAAAAACTGTTCCCAGCTTGTATGTATTGCCGCAGCTCTGGTAGATGATATTATTAACCATCCCTATACGTATGTGCCGTCGATCCTTTCCAACAAACCTCCTGCACGTTACAATTTCGAATTTTTGGACTCTCAATAAATCGGAAGGAATGCAGCTGCTTCCCAAGAAATTGATAAACTTCATGTTCCGATATTCTAATTGTTAGCCTTTTTTTGTCGCGTGGGTCCATGCCAATATTTCCGGTCCGTATTAACATTGTGCATTTTCTGTACTAAGGATTTGGATGATGATCAGCCGTCCCAAACATGAAGATTATATGCTTTTTTGAGCTCTTGTACCAACAGCCAACATTTTTGTCTAACCTATGCTGAGTTAAATTAAAAAAATATACTTATTATCTTCCTGTCAGAACAGGTTTAAGGGGAGGACAGACAGGTAGATGTTAAGTATAATTTTTGAATCAGGATAGGTAAGTTATAAATGTTAGCTGAAGGTACATGTGTTTGAATTTGGAAAATTGTATATATACGGCAGATGGCTAAGGTTTTCTTCAAGTCACGACACTGAAGAAGTCTACACATTGTAGACGAAATACGCGTATCTGTCAAGATAAGCAATAAATGCTGTTGCAGTTAAATGGAAATTACTAATCTTTCATCTCATTTTCAAGTTAGTATTTATTATTAAAAGTAAGCAAACCTTACAACAAATCATATGATTTAGGTGGCCCCCGGCTGAAAGTCTCTCAAATAAACAAATCCAATCCAATCCATATGATTTAGCATAGGATGAGCAAAGGAACAAACCAAGTAGCACACAAAACATCTTTTTAGAATGATTTATAATAGTTTGTATTATAAATGTTTTATGAACGTATGGCAAAACATGTCATGTATGGAGCAGTATGTATCTCTCGTATTCTATATATCACTCTGACAAACGGTTGAGATAAAAATACTTTTTCCACTGCTGCAGATTAATACTTTATTATTGTTCTTTAAAAAATGGTTGCATATATTTATAATACATAAACAGGACAACATTTTATGTGCAGTACTATAAACTGTTGTTATTGTGTTACACCAACCATGTTTTGCAAAAGGTGTTCTTTCTCTCATTACGATGAATTAGTTGTACAAGATTGTTGTTTCACTGCCAACGGGAAACAAATCATAGATACTCAGAGTTGACTTTTCAGCAATCTGAGTTGGCTTAGCAAAGAAGCTACTAACCTTCAAAAAACACGCTTGGTGAAGTGTTATATTTTTGTATGAGGATATATTTTTTCCATTTTATGTTATATAAAGCTTCACTTTTTGCGCTTTCTGCGTCATATTAAAGTATGCAATAAAGTATTATACACATAAATTTGTAACCTGTTTTTGTCATTTAACTGTACTTTCAACTAGTTTAATACAAGCTGTGTTGCTTGGTTATGGGATTATGTGATTCCAGTCATAAATTGGGATCTTCACGAAAATTGCTATGGCTCTGGCCTAATAATCGCTCCGTTTTTTTCATATATTTTGTTGACAGGTCACCTTACACTATACGAATAATCTCTATAAATACTTATCGCTGAAACTGTATAGTAACTATATAAAATTGAGGATTTCCTGCCTTCAACAAACCATTCAGACTCATCTGCTGAACAACTCGTTCTATCTACGTCCAGTATTGGAGGTTTGTTGTAGATAACTCCGAGCTAGGACTAGGATAGAATTTTGAGCACATATGAGTTTCTCAGTTTGATCCCGACTATTCCAATTACTATTCTTCACCAAGGTTTGCTCGGTACAACCTTCAACAACTATTTAAACTGGAGAGTGAACCTAAGTTTTTGCATATATTTTGCAGTAGAGCTACTCAATTTTTACTGAATTGCCACTCGGCCGTATCACTGTTTGTCTAGGAACAATTAAGTACAATTTTATTACAATCGTGAGGAGCATTTTAATTTTCGAATTTGCTCATCGATTCTACGATTACAACATAAGTTGAAATTTCTCACATACAGATAAAAGTACATATCCAGTTAACGGCAAGAAATAATAAGCAGATTCACTTACCAAAGCGGGAATCGAACCCTTCTTCCACTACTGCAGCAATACGTCTTAATGATGGACGCTCCCACATACACAATCTCAAACAACACAGCTTGTTAGAATACTGTCTAATGACAAATATAGATAATCAAAATAAGTTCATAATATTTCATTTCATACTTTAATATAACGTAAAAAACACAAAAAATGAAGCATAGCAAAACATACAATGAAAAACATCCATCCTCATATTAAAATATAACTTCACTAGGCATGGAAATTTAACACTTGTCCTTGGAGTCATAGGTTTCTAACTTCTTTGCTACAACAACTACGATTGTTTAAATGTACGAACAACAAACAATTGTTGAAATGTAGATTCGTAGTATCTATGATTGGTTTCTCGTTGGCAGTGAAACCTTAATTTTGTACAACAAATCTATCGTTATGTCACAATACTCATTTTGCTAATCATGGTTGGTTAATGCTATTTCAACGGTATTTTAAACTGTCTTTAAATCTTGTCCTGTTCGTGTTTTATAATTGTAAAGATCGATGTTTCAAGAAGAATCATAAATGAAGAATCACTTGCAGCTGTATTTTCAACTCAATTCAATTCGAGTGAATTGATTAAGTTTATGAGTTGTATGAAATACGAAAAATCCAAAACGTTCAGAACATGTCATGGCAAAATGTTTATAATAGATTTATAAAACAAACTATTATAAGTCATTCTTAAAAATATGTTTTTTATGTTACTTGTGATGTTCTGGGATGTAGCAATGATATGTGTACTAATAAATCGATTGGTAGCTTCACGGAAGGACGAGAAGACAAAATGCAATTCAACTCTTATCTCATAATCATGAGTTGCAACTACCAATCAAAAAACTTCTCCAAAAACGTACACTACCTTATAGAAAATAGATACATATGTATTCAAAAAATATATACTCAGAATCACAATACAATTCATCCACGAACAAAAAATTGATGATGGAGTCTTTTAAACACTTACTTATCTATATTTAGTACAACAATAAATGAATAATGAATAAAGTAATAAACAACAATACTATTTGTACAAAACAATAACTTCAAGCACCTGTGTTTTTTTTAAATAACTCAAAAAAAATTCACCAAATTTAAGGTTTGAAAATTTCCAGAAAAATAAGAAGAGAAGAAAGGATATAATTTTTTTTAAAGAAATTTATTCGTAGTCTTTAAAAACTACATTTTATATTATTAGAAATTAGAAGAAAAATTAGTATATTCCATTTAATTTCAACTACCTTCGACTTCGAGTTATTAGTACGAGACACTGAAGAAGTCTGCACATTGTAGACGAAATACGCGTATCTGTCAAGAGTAGCAAAGGTAGTTGGAATTAAACGGAAAATACTAATTTTTCTTCTCATTTCCAGTTACAGGTATTCCACTAAACAGCTCAAACCCTCTAGAATACATTTTATTTTCTACAAACAATAATGTAAATCTATTGGAATTTAGACCTGGGTTGTGGTTCTTATATTTTGATGTCATCTGTCATTTCCTCCTTTAGCTCAGTCGGTAAAGGCGCACCTACAAAGCAACACCATGGTGAATGCTCGATTCCCGGTCTGGTCTAGGAATTTTTCGTTGGAGAATTTTTTTTCGACTCCCTGGGCATACGGAATGATTGTACTTTGCCACTCAATCATACTAATGCAAAAATATTACCTGGCATCGAAAGCTCTCAACTAATAACTGTGGAAGTGTATCCAGTTGAGAGCAAAAAATAAGCTTATTGCAAAAGCAATAAAGTTGAAACATTAAGAAAGAAAGAAGTCATTTAGTCATATAGAAAAAGTAAAAAATAATATCCAGCATGGGTAAACCATGCCTCAAAAACACAAACATACTAGTTTAACTTCAATACCTTTCATCGTTCGCAAATCAAACACAAACAGTAACATTTGAAATTTTAATTGATTATGAATATTATAAGTTCAGAAAAAGCGGAGGCCATTAGCCACAAATCATGCCTTTCTTCCTCTCTCGTTCACTCCTGCCCGTTCACTTAACAAACGACTCTGTTTACGAGAATTAATAGTCGCGATGTCGATAAAGCCCACTCAATTCCCAATGGTCCGCCGAGCGATCTTGGCCGTGTCTCCACTACCAGAATGGGACCAAAACGTGAAGACTGACAAAATCAACCAAAGAGCACTGTCGAGAATCCGAACGACACAGTACAAATACCGCCGGTGACGACGATTGCGAGAAGGTAAAAATTTCTTGGGGACACATACTCTCTGCTTCTCACGAAAACAAAACTTAATTAGACCTTTAAAATATTCAAAAATGAAAGAAAAGAAAGAGGGAAAAAAATCACATATTGGAACGCGATGCGCGAAGGATGCGATCGGTACAGACACAGACTGGAAATCGGCGGCAGGAAGCTCACAGAGGTGAGTAAAATATGAAACTCTAGAAGCTCAATCGGTTTTGTTTGTTTTGAGCCGCTCTTCTTTTCTACCTGTGAGTGCGACGAATGATTTCAGCGAAGAACTCTCGCTTTCATATTTCAAATTGTCATCGAACACTTGTGTTAGCTTGATTTTGAATAAATTCCTTAAAAGGAAGTTAATCATCGATCAGACTCTGCAGGGCGCGAATCGCAATCGGTTCGCTACTTCTGAGGGAGCCCGGCCGCCCTGCAGGGCAGACATGAATCTGGTAGCGAGGGCGCAAACGAGGTCTTATGTCGCGTTCTTTACGCCTTTGTTCTTACAGTGCTACAAATCATCTTTTTGCGTGCATATCACTCCTCTTGAAGGGCATTCATCGCCACTGGTAAAATGGCAAACGATCTGCATGCTGGCGGGTGGGGTATTTCCTCCACGTGTTTGGGTTTCAATCAGCAAACTGCGCGGAAAATATTCCATCCTTTATCCGCAGCACTCGCAGTCACTTGCGACGAAGATGGGACATTTAACGAGTTCCTATTCATGCCCAACGTTCTGTAAATGGATCTGAAATATGAAAGCAAAACGGTGACGACAAAATATGAAATAAATTCCAAATCATTCGCATTTTTATATGCCCTTTGTTTCAGCAGCTATAAATTTTGCCAGCTTTCTGATCAATGTTTCCAGCCTAGATCGCATACACTGGCAACAGTATTGTTATCCAAATTTAATAAAAAAATTAGTGTCATTTTTAGTTTAACTGAAAATTGGTTTCTTTCAGCACTTTGATTTTCATATCATGAAGAACGGAGAGTCAAAATATGTAACAAAATGTTTTTTTTTCGAAATGAGTCATGTTGAGGTTTCAACCAAATTGAACATTTTGTTTCCAAAAAAAAACATACCTTTTAATACCAAAAGGCGAGAAATATATCACTTGCAAACGAGATGAAGGTTTTGTGCGAATTTTTCGTATCCCATTCCTTTTGTGTCGCTGACACGGACCATAACCATTTCGTTCCACTGCGTCGTCCTCCGTTCGGAAATACATAAAACAAAATACTACTATGCTCATTCTTAGTCACATTTTACTCACTCTGTGTCAGTTTTCCCGCCTCGAAGCGGGACATTCCCACCGACACTTCTAAGGTGAAGTCAAGATTTTGTCTTTCGGCTGACAATGCGGCTCAAATCGAATTGTGTTCAGCTTATGGCACATCACTTGCGAAAACATTCCATGCAATTCTCAAGATTTATAATGCTTCATTTTTTTTAAAATTCTGATTGTTCGTCTCCTGTTTTTCATAATCGACGATATTTTATGTCCTGATTCCATTCATCGTAGTACCAGTATAGTGAGCGTGGACTTTCAGACGCGCGAGCCAACTTGGAGTCAGTCAGTGTCAATTCCATGTTCAATGCTTCGGACGTATAATGTGTATAACTTTCATCACTGACTGTCGGGTAGGACGATGGGGCCTTTATCTGTTCAGCTGATTTTCAGATAATGTCCATGCGAACATGACATAGAAGATGATATGGACGTTTGCCATGTATACGTTTAGCATATGAACATCTGGACGAATCGATGTTTGATAGAAATAAAAATCACTGGCTTTTTTGACAATTTTTTGCACTAACATGTTGAATACACTAGAAAGTTTTATTTTTACTGTTTATTTGATGGTCCTGAAAATAAATGAGGTATTTCAGTAAAGAGCGATGATTGTGTTGGAATTAGTTGGGCCATTTGATCATGGCCGATCTGAAGTGGTATAAACTGGTAGCAAAGCAATTACGGCTTTTTGATGTTCCACAAATCAGTTTAAACATTTATGAGAAAATATCACATTCTGTTATGAGTAAACGGATAAGGAACCGGGATTTTAAAGTGGGACCACTGAACTGATGAAAATATCAAAACAGTTATTCCACTACGCTTGTATACTTGTATATGGGTTCTTATAGACCTCCTAAAATTTTAAAAATATTTGATTTTGGAATTCACTCTTCAGTTGTCAAAATGCCGTCCAAGCAAGAAGAGCAGCGTATCAAAATTTTGCTCGCGCATCGCGAAAATCCGAGCTACTCGCACGCAAAGTTGGCAAAATCGCTAAAAGTTGCCAAATCAACCGTTACAAATGTAATTAAAGTGTTTGGGGAACGTTTGTCGACAGCCAGGAAGTCTGGATCGGGGGAAATCGAAAACCGGAAGCCGCTGAGACGACAAAGAGAGTTGCCGGTAGTTTCAAGCGAAACCCTAACCTATCTCTCCGAGATGCCGCAAATAAGCTGGGTGTATCGTCTACAACCGTGCATCGAGCCAAAAACGAGCCGGACTATCGACTTACAAGAAGGTAGTGACTCCAAATCGCGATGATAAACAAAATACGACGGCCAAAGCGCGATCCCGGAGGCTGTACACGACGATGCTGACGAAGTTTGACTGCGTGGTAATGGACGACGAAACCTACGTCAAAGCCGACTACAAGCAGCTTCCGGGACAGGAGTTTTATACGGCAAAGGAAGGGAAAGGTAGCAGATATTTTCAAGCACACGAAACTGTCAAAGTTCGCAAAGAAATATCTGGTTTGGCAAGCCATCTGTACCTGTGGCTTGAAAAGCAGCATTTTCATAGCTTCCGGACCGTCAACCAAGAAATTTACGTGAAAGAGTGTTTGAATAAACGTCTGCTGCCTTTCCTGAAGAAACACGGTTGTTCCGTACTGTTTTGGCCGGATTTGGCATCTTGCCATTACGGTAAAAAGGCCATGGAGTGGTACGCCGCCAACAACGTGCAGGTGGTTCCCAGCGACAAGAACCTCCCAACACGCCAGAGCTCCGCCCAATTGAGAAATACTGGGCTATTGTCAAGCGGAACCTAAAGAAGACCAAAAAACTGCTAAGGACGAGCAGCAGTTCAAGGCAAACTGGCTTTCTGCGGCGAAGAAGGTGGACAAGGTGGCTGTACAAAATCTGATGGCAGGGGTCAAGCGTAAGGCCCGGCAATTCGGATTTGGAAAAGCGGAAGCCTAACTGAATATTTTTCCTGAATTTTATACTAATTGAACTTGAAAAAGAAATTTAATTTGATTTTTTAAATAAACGATTTCACCGATTTACACGCGTTTTCCCTTGACCAAATTTTGACCGATCACTTTATTCATCAATGCAAGGATGATGGTAATTATGTGAAACTATACGACTTAGCAGATTTGATAGGTCGATATTCCTTGTTGTTCAAAAATCTAAGATAGGTTTCAATAACAATTGATAAAATTGTATTCAGCATACTTAGTGAAGAACACAACGAGTAGATGAATAGAACAATCATGGTTGTGAATGTTACATCGGAGTACCAAGGATCCCATGGGACCCTACAATTATTTCGTTTGTCAGTGATGTTAAAGATAGCAAAATGTTTCAATATGTGAGACGCAAGGTTTTCAACGAAATATGCAATTCAACCGACATTAAGTATGGTCAAAAGATTCAACCGTAAAAGGTCAGTCAACTCATTTGCTAAGACATGATATGTTCAAGACTATCATTATAGGTCGACAACTCGTTGAACGATGCAAGCGAGTCAGAGATTGGAGTCAATTGTTTCTCCTCGTATCTTCCTGAACCATCGTTAAATGTGACTGTATGATAATGTATCCGTCAACCAAATTTTGCACAAACAAAATAATAGTAAAGGTCCCAGGTTCTTGTGACTGCTGCGAGGTTTGGGGCCCATATCAGAAAACACATAAAGACCGTATTGAGTCAGTGCAGAAACAAATTTTTTTGCATGCCTTGCGTAAGTTAGGATGAAACTCTTTTCGGCTACCTTCTTATGAATCTCGATGTATGTTAATTAAAATAGATCGTCTTGAAAAACGATGAGAGTTTGCTATTCTATCATTTATAAACAATGCTGTCGTTGGGCAGCGAGTAAATGACGCAGAAATTTTTGAGAAGCTCAACTTCTACGCTCCCACCCGTTACTTAAGAAGCAGGAATTTATTCTACAAAAATAATCAAAGAACTAACGATGCCCAAAATGGACTCATATATAAGCTGATGGCTTGCTATAATAAATACTCCCCATAGGTATAACAATGAATAAAAATCAACTAAAAAAGTATTTTTCCCAAAATATCAGTAAGAATAGAATGGAGGCAAGTATGTAAAACCGGTCTAAAAATATGATTGACGACAAATAAAATAGGAAACAAAAAGTACTACCTGCTCCGGTAGTAGTTTGATTTGATTAATGCCTAAGTAATAGTGATGAATGGCGGAAATCGTCCACTGCTGAATTCGTGCTCTTTAAGGCCTCAAAGGAAGTCTGTGTTAGGAAAACATAGTGCTTTCTACAGTCTCGACTCGTATGTTGATGAGTGCGATACGTAACGTACACAGTCAACAGGAAAATCCAGCATGGTCCGCGTGCGAGCTGGCTAAAGTGTTGGACTTTACTATAAACTCTGTATGACACGTGCTCATAACGTACAGGAAAACTTTGACGACGACTTCGAAGCTTCAAAGTAAACGCCGAAGTGGAACTGCTAACCGTCAGCTCCATGAAAAGGTCGTAAGGTCCATCAGAAGAGCCCAGGTATGTCCTTGTAAAAAAAATAAAAAAAACTGAAACACTTTTTCCCACAACCACTAGCAAGCTGTTTAGTGGAATACCTGTAACTAGAAATGAGAAGAAAAATTAGTATTTTCCATTTAATTCCAACTACCTTTGCTCATCTTGACAGATACGCGTATTTCGTCTACAATGTGCAAACTTCTTCAGTGTCTCGTACTTTTTTCGTACCTAGTTGAGTTATAAGTACGAGACACACTGAAGAAGTCTGTACATTGTAGACGAAATATGCGTATCTGTCAAGATAAGCAAAGCTAGTTGGAATTAAATGGAAATTCTAATTTTTCTTCTCATTTCTAGTTACGAGAACTAGTTTATCCGTTGACAGACAGGCCTATTTCATCTGCGACTCACAGACTTCTTCAGTGAAGCACACGACACTTAAGAAATCTATAAATCGCATATGAAAATAGGCCTATCTTTCAAAGGATAGGCTTTTTCTAGTAGATTTTAATAGAGTTTACTCTAGTTTGCTGTGTTTCTGTAATAAAATAAGGTTTTTTTTGCAAAAGATATCAAGTGTTAATATAAATTTCTCTAGTTTTTCAATTACCACTGTTCGACTAAAAACTTCTTGAAGTGTTTTTTTTAATGGAAATTAGTTGTAACATTGTCAATTTATCTGTTTACTCCGCTTTGAACAATACATTTTTGACATGTTAAACTTGTTAACGCAATACAAAAACAATCAAATTTCCATAGCCTTATTAATCAAAAGAGCAGTTGATGGAAGTGTTTAATTTCTAAATATTTTAACAATTTTGAACAATTAACCAAATTAGGCTTAGCCAATGGTGTTCGGAATGTAAAAATTATCTGAACTACAGATTTATTTAGCTTGCATGAATGACAGATATGAATGGAAAATAAACATTAACAGCATCATCAGCATCATCGAATTGCAAAGCATTGCATGTTTTGCATCGTTTTTAGTTATTTATAATCCATGTCTCCCTTCGATCGCAATTCAGTTCTTTGTTTGACTATTGAATTGTAGCGACATAGTTAATTTATGCATATGAACAAAAATCATTTAAATTCTAATTTTGCACTATTTTTTATCCCGAAAAGGGATAAAAAAACTCAGCACTGGAATGGACATGACATTCTATAACACCATTGGTATCTACATCATATCACATAGGTAATATCGGAACAACAAAAAACTCAGTCGGATAAACTTTTGTAGTGCTATTTGAGTATCAATGCGAGAAGAGGAAACTTGTTGAAATTTTGCAGTGTCCTGAAATTTCGATCGAGGACCTGTCTTTTTTTATAGGAAGCAAAACTGCATGACTTATTTATGTTTCGCTTTCAAGAGTGTAACTCTTATCAGATATTAATTTAATGAGAGTGCTCATTAAAACTTTGAGTTTCAAGGAAGTAGCTCAGGAGGAAGGAATCGAAAAACTGCCATCCGCAGACTGCAGAAAAAAAAGCGATCACCAAATGTGGATCAGAAAAAATGAATTTTTTTCCCGATTCCATTTTAGCTCTTGGGCGATCTCTTTCGTTTGCTTATGTGCATCAGCACGCCATTAAAGAAAAAATGCAGCACAAAATGAAAAAAAAAAATCTGCATAATTTATTGCTGATCAAATATATAAACGTTTCCATTAATAATAGAATGTTCTTGAGGCAGTAAATCGTGACACACACCAGCTCGGTTACGTTCATTGTTAACTAGAAGGTGGATTCGTGCCGATGAGACCGATACAAGGTAGATATGTCATCGCTCAATAAATTATTGAGAAATCATCTGGTTTTCAGAATATGTCGTTACGAAATGCTGTCCTGCAACGATGAAACTGCCCTTTTTTTTAATACATTTACAATAGATTTGAACCAATAATTTTGATAAACTTCTTGATCGATATGATAGGCGCAGGAAGAGACATTTTCAAGGGGGAATCATTCATCACCAGATGGTGGCTCCACGTTACTCTTGAAAACGAATATGTGATAATTTTACGGAGACAGACGATATGTTATGCAAACACATACTCCTGGGACGAATGTGTCACCCGATCGGGGATGTGGAAATAGATTCTTTCTCTTGTTCCTTCTTTCTTCCTGTCGGTTTCATGACTTGTTTGTTGAGATTCTCGAAAAAGTTAGTGAAGAAGTTTCAAAACCCTGCCATGGTAAGTGAGTGATAGGGATCGGTAAATTTATGTAAGACTCATGGGGGAGGTAATACATGGCTGAACCGCAGACGAAGTTTTCCTTCCAGAAACAAATGCAAAGAAATCTGACGAGATATTTAATAGAAGTTAATATGGCTTAGCATAAAAATTTCAGCGCTGATTCGTCAGGTTCAAGTTAAGTCCGGTGGGAGATGTGATTGCATGGATGGAAGAAGAAAATGATGAACGGCTGCTTTGGGGGTCATGAACTAGACATGCAATAATAGCTATCAAGGGGAGTGGCGTGTGAGCAATGTTTGTATAGCGTTTAACGAGATCAATTTCAATCGTTTTGATTAAATTTCATTTACTACTATCATAAATTATGAGATAAATTGTTAGTTCATTTTTTTGCGGAATGTTATTCAGAAGATATTAGAGTAATTAATAATTGGTAATAAATAGTAGCTGCACGCATTCAAAATGTATGAAAACAAATCAATTCAAAGTAATGAGACTTTTACGATTCTATATTTTTCAATCATTTTCCATTGATCATTATGGTGCAAATAATCAGACATTGCTTTTAAAAAATAAAAACTCTATCGCCATTTACTTTGAATATATTTGCTTCTGACACTATTTACTTTTGTTTTCGATAAACTGGCTTAATTCTTTAAAATTAATTATTCCAAAATTAGTTTCGAATATCATTGATCATTGAAATATTATGAGCGAAAAATGTCACATCGATCGACGTCCTCGAGCTTATTTTCTGAGTTTGGATAGCATAGCGAGAGAAGGAATTTCTTCGATCATTCAACATGTTATTTGAAATAGCATGTAACTTATGCATAAAAATAGTGGACGGATTTGAGCAATTTTGAATAATAATATGCATCATCGATCGTAGCAGCCCTGTTGCTTTTAGAAAAAAAAAATAAAACTAATCAGTTGATTTGCAGCAGCCATGGGGGAAAAATTCGAACAACTATGTCCGTTCAATATTTGGTTCGTTCTGTCAACTCCAGTCAAAACGAAGCTTAATGTCCGCAAGATATAGTCGATGCGGCACTTTGAACATCTTCTCCTATATGAGGAAAGGTGCAAACGCAAACGGAAGATTGGTTCCGGTCGCCTGACAGTGCTACGCGGCCCAGTGCACCAGAAGCTCCAGTAGCTCAACATAAATACCGAGGACAAGGTTCGTTCTGTAGCTTGAGTCGAGATGTTGGTTGAACCGGCCATACAGTCAAAAAGTACCTGGGCAAGAGGGAAATTGTTAAGTGGAAGCGTCGTGGTCGGCAGTGTCTTAGCAGCAGAAAATCACTCAGAACGATCGGCTGAAGGTGCTGGTGAAAATCATCTGTCCGGTGAAACACGACATTGTAGCCATAATGGATGATCAGACCAACTTGACGTTGAATGGCAACGACTGGCGGGGGACCGGATACTTTACGTCCCCCATCAAGGCGATAAGCGTTGACGTCAAATATATCTCCCAGACCAAGTTCCTGAACGAGATCCTTCTGTGCCTCATGATCTGCAAGTAGGGAATGTCCAAGCTACTGTTCGTTCCTTCGGAGTTTACGATGAATGAAGAGATATACAGTATGAACTGTCTGCCGAAAGATGCTACCTACATCAAGAAGTATCACGAGATGGATGATCTGGTCTTTTGGCCAGATTTAACCGAGTATGCTAAAAGATCATTGGAGGACACCACCATCCCTCCCAACATCCCCCAGCTGAAACCGATACAATTTTTTTAGGCGAACCTAAAATGGAACACATACTTTAATAATTTCGTGGCAAAAACGGAGAAACAACTGTTTACGATGGCCACGAGAGATCTGAAGAACATTCTCCCTCTTCTTTTATTAGCAATTCAAGCTTATTACTTTCACAATTCGCTTATTGCGTGCTCTCAACTTTGTGTTCTTAATGCTCTTCCAACAGATATTAATTGAGAACTTTTGATGCAAGGTACCATATTTGAATAAGTATGATTGTGTGACAAGTACAATCATACCTTATTGTCCAGGGAGTCGAGAAATTTTTATTAACGAAAAAATCCTAGATCAGACCGGGATCGAACCCAGCCAACTCCAACATTGTGTTGCTTTGTAGCGGTGCCTTTACCGACTGAGCTAAGGGAGGACCTATCTCGAATGCGAATTACAATATACCTGGCATGTTGTTCCATTGAATATTTTTTTGTAGTTTCTTCTTCATCGCCATCCGAACTTAGTGCATTTTTTAAATGTATTTGTTTTTGCACTGGTCATCTCTTCTATGAGAGTATGGTTTTATCAATATAAATTGAAAAGCACTTAAGGTACCATGTGCTTTATGTTTTAGGTGAGAAAGTTACTCTCTCGAAATATTGGTTTGTTATGTTAAAAGCTGAACAAACGTCATTACACTTTGTTTTATAACATAAAATGTCTGAGTACTTACTTTACTTACTAACTTACTTATGATTTCTTCATAAAACTCGGTTGAGAGCTGCTTGTCTCCAGTTCCTCGAATGTCCCACACATCCAAGGTCTTACTCCACTTGGTTTAACCACCTAGCTTGCTGCGCTCCTCAGCGTCTTGTACCGGTCAGATTCGAGGCAAACACCATTTTTGCGGGCTTGTTGTCCGACATTCTTACATCATGTCCCGCCCATTGTACCCTCCCAGCTTTAGCGACTTTCTGGATACTGTGTTCGCCATAGAGCTGCGCCAGCTCGTGATTCATCCTTCTCCTCCGTAAATTGTTTTCACATACACCGCCAAAGATGGTCCTAAGCACGCGTCGTTCGAAAACTCCAAGTAATACGTCTCCGAATTTTTCTGCTGCAGTTGTTATCCAACGTAACCAATGATCCGAAATACACAAACTCATCCATTGCTTTGAACTCATCTCCGTCGAAAAGATCAATGCCTAAACGAGCTCTATCACGCCCGGATCCTCCAGCCAACAAATACTTAATCTTCGACGCATTCACCTTCAATCCAACTTTTTTCGCTTCACTTTTCAGCTCGGTGTACTGATCAGCTACCACCTGGAACGTTCTGCCGACAATGTCCACGTCGTCAGCAAAGTAGATGAACTGGCCGGATTTATTTAAAATCGTACACCGCATGTTAAAGTCCGCACGTTTCATAACACCTTCTAGCGCAATGTTGAGTAGGAGGCAGGAAAGACCATCGCCTTGTCGGAGTCCTCTGCGTGTTTAAAACCCGCGATTACGCACCCGATATCTTCACTTAACACTGTACACCATCCATCGTAGCCTTGATCATCGTCCATAATATTCCATATCTCTTCAAGATCAATAGTATCGTATGTGGCCTTGAAGTCGATGAATAGATGGTGTGTAGGGACATGATATTCGCGACACTTATAAAGAATCTGCCGCAACGTGAAAAATTGGTCAGTTGTCGATCGACCGTTCACAAAACCGGCTTGATAACTTACCGCAAATCTGCTTCATAGCGGCGATAGACGACGGAAGATAATCTGGGCAGCAATTTTTAGGCAGCGTTGAGAATAGTGATCGCTCAACCTCAGAAAGAAGTAATTGTTATAGTTTTGTTTGCTACCTTTTGTGACAATGAATACCATAAATATTTGGTAAATTTGGAAGAATGTTCTCAAATGTAACTTCGTTTATCTTTGAATCTACATAATTGCCCTACGATAAGATACGCGCACACCAAGATCTAGGCAGTGTCATTTGAGGACATCCTCTTATGTATTAGCATTTATAGTAGTTAAGACCAATACAGATAAATCATATTCATTGCATTTGTAACGTCTTAGCTGGACGATTTGTTGATCGGAGACCAGGTTCGATAGCTTCAGATTGCAGTGGAATGCAGTACTCGGAATTATAAAGCGGAATCCAAACTTTTATTCACGATGTTGCCGAAAAAAGTCAAAAAATCATATTCTTTCGTACAAAAAATAAATTTAAAAAAACGGCAGTAACAGACAAAATTTGACTTTGTGGTAATGGATGTTGAAATGAACGAAGACGCAGACTTTAAGCAGCTTCCTGGTCTTGAGTGTCATACCTTATTAAAACGTGACAAAGTCGACGATTACTTCAAACAGTTTTCGAAGTTCGCTAAAAATTATATGGTGTGGCAGGCTATATGTAATTGTGGATTGAAGAGCAAAATCTTTTTTTTTTCCTTTATTATCGAGATTTTCAGTCCTGGGTTAGTTCATTTCCCGTCGTAGTCACTCAAATACTTTTTAGATATTTTCGTAACTTGTCCGGGGGTGAGATTCGAACTCGTGACTTTGGCGACTCGGAAGTCGAGTTATTAGTACGAGACACTGAAGAAGTCTGCACATTGTAGACGAAGTACGCGTATCTGTCAAGATAAGCAAAGGTAGTTGGAATTAAATTGAAAATACTCATTTTTCTTCTAATTTCTAGTTGCAACTTTAATACTTACATGATTCAGTATTAGAGATCGTAATAACAGCTAAATTTAGCCTTATTAAAGAAAAGAGTCAGAAGAAATGTTAGTTAAATTAAATTTCATTCATGAAAGAATCAAACAATCATGTGCGAATGACTTGCAGTAATCCCTAATTATTAATCAAAGCACAAAGATCTAGTAGTATGTTAATACTTCGACTTGAGCAAAATAAGTGAAAAAAATTTCAATGTTCAATTGCTTTAAATACTGAATTTCATCACATGAAAAGTTTGTCACTATAGAAAGGATGGTCTACTGTCCTACACCAACCAGGAGTTTTAAGCATAGAATTGTTTTATCTACAGAAAAAATCCTATTTTTAATTATATGTAAATATTGATGCCTTTCAAATTTACTCGAACCATCAACTTGCTAGAAATATTGTTAAGGCATACAACATTTTGGACAAAGAATGGAATGCCTCAGAACTTTGCACTTTTAAGAATGTAAACTTGTGTGGTTATTGAACAGAAATTAACAAACTTTTCAAGCTGTTTTCTTACGCCTTTAAGTGGATAATTCAATTCTCCTAGACTAACACAGTTTGTGAGCAAAATATAATTCTCTGCGTTATCAAATTAACATAATGGGAATCCTAGAGAGTTTGAGCTGTTTAGTGGAATACCTGTAACTAGAAATGAGAAGAAAAATTAGTATTTTCCAGTTGGAATTAAATTGAAAATACTAATTTTTCTTTCTAGATAAAGGGAATGCTACATTTGGCTTAGATTAATAGAATCTTTCATGTAAATTTAAACCAGATATCGCTAGAATCAAACCTGTTGTACGAAGGACTGAAAACAATGTTGTATGCTGTATAAAAAATTGCAAATTAATATTAAACAACATGCAACTTTTACGAGTCTGCTATTACTCATAATTTTTTTCAGTGAAACTAAATATTTTAAATCTATTAAAAGCTAAATTAAAACCTGTTAAATTGACTTCCGCACATTGCATATTAATTCATAAAACTGTTGCAGTTCGTCCAATTATATCGTTCAATCGACGTGCTGTGGAGCAAAATGACTACTGACTGAACATTTCCAACATCACTCAGTTCCAGCACAAAACATCTTTCATCTCGGCCTTGCTCCACACTATCCATGTGTATATCATTGCTACCATGTATTCGATATTTATGAGGCAATTCAAATAAATCAATGTGTGGCGCCTTTGCCCGGTTCTATACATCGGGTAATCACCATCAGTAGTGCGCACGTATGCTCATAACCTTTTGCATTAGAAACCTTCCATTTGGTTCCACTACCCTTGTGTTTGTTACTACTCCTGGCAATTGAAATGTAAAACGATACCGTCACCCGACAGTTGCCCTCTTTTTCGCACATATTTCAGTTCACCCAACTTGCCACGCATTGCATTAGAAGATCAATATTTTATGTCAATCAATTTATATCATGCGTGACATATTTAAAATCTTTATGGACGTTCCATGTTATATTTCGTTGCTATATTATTCAAATCAAATCACACAAAACCCATTCCTTTCAATCCACTTTTGGTGTCCCCAAAGCCAATTCCTTTCCCATAGACTTGAATTCAGATTTGCTCTAAGCTCTGCTTTTGTTTCGTTAGAATGTGGCGAGACACATATACTGCTTCGAGTTATTTTATTTTATTTTTAAATTTGATATAGATTTGGGTTGAATGTATAAATATTGAATGTGATACGTTGTACGAATATATGCTCTTCTGCTGTGTCATACGTGACACATCTCTTTGTCGTTTGCCACTCTGTGTCTGTTTGACAAAGTCGTTTTCTTTCTGGAGCCTATGAAAAGCATACAACTGAGAAAAGGATACCTCAGAGTGGAGACTGCCCGTGAGCAGCAGCAGTGTTCAAAATTCTAGCAAAATACAACACGAAAAACAGTTTGTACACAGGATAAAAATTACATCAAAGTGATTTCTTTCTTTCAGAAGAATCGGTGCTGCTGAGTAGCTGAGAAGGGACAATTGGCATACAGACAGTTGACACCATATACATACATATAAAATAAATATCATTTTATGATATATGAGCGTGTTGCTTCTGGTGCGTCATCATTTGAAGATGTGATGCGTCACCCTCGTGTGCCTGGCATGTGTAAATACGGAGAGGCACTGCAGGGTATTTTATTAGGCAGATTTGTCGATATAGGCTTTTCCTTCCGGGATTATGATATTGGCATACGCTGTTTCCTTAATATGTTTGCTCTCACACGCGTAGCCCAGATTTTTTTTCCCGAGTGAGGATAATATTGAAGGATTTGAGTGACAAATTGTGTTCGCGATGATGGATTTGATTTGAAACCAGACATCTCGGCTAAACAACAGCAATACTCTACATGTTAGTGAAGATCTGGCGATATTAAAAGAAGTAATAATTCAAGGCTTTTCCAAGATGCATATGAGTGCATTTAGGGTCAAAGTTAACTAAAAATTTAGGTTCATCTAGATCATAAATTTGACACACGTGCAATCTATAGTAGATAGACTGAGACAAATAACCACTCATCGGGAACTTAAAAAGTAACCGTAAAAATGTTTAAGATCCCGATTGTTCGGAAAGCACAATTTTAAAAATAAGTAAAAACCTATTCAATTGAATATATAAACAGTCGTGTCTTCAATTACAGACTGGGGCATGCCAACCGCTCAGCGCCATGTATCGTTTATGTAGAGCTGATTTGTGGTGCGCAGAATCCTATTCAAATAAAAATCAGATCGGTCAAACCATCCTGTAGCATTTGCGTGAAAGTGATATCGAGAAAATCAGAATAGCGTAAGTACAAAAAAAATAGCAAATAATTACAAAAAACCAAAATAACGTATAAATTAAACAAGGCTATGAGTACATTGCAAGGGTCTATTATAAGCTTCTAAAAAATCAAAAATCTACTTAATTGGCTAAAGCATAACAGAGAAATTAAGGGCTGCAAAATGGTGAGTCGACAACTGTGATGGAGCGTGCGTCCCCGCAACATAGCTCTGGTCCTCACAAGTTCCTACCTCAAGCTTCCACGGGTCAAGAGATGACAAAGACCGCCAACTAAGGGTTGCGTACTTAAGTGGTAGTGCAGCCTGGGCACTGTTGTCCTTCTGACTTCAGCTAGATTGAGGAGGTGCGTGGTGAGCGTCTGTCCACCAGTGGCTGAGTAAGAAACGCTGTATCTCGTCAGCTATACCTTAGGAGGCAGTCCCACCAACGCAATGTAAGCAGTGCGACCTCGATACGCTAGCATGCTGAAATCTTACCCTACCACGAAAAATGTAAGTATTCTTTATACGGTATATAATTTTGGATCATACATGGAATTTCCGAGTGTTGTATGAAATTTTTTTACAATTGCAGCAGGACCACAATCGAAAGTCATGCAGACAGTACACATGTTATTCTCATTTTATATTATAACATCCCTTCACAATATTTTTATGCTATTTTCAGCTTCGCATTTATCCATCGTCGTAAGTTTTCGTCCACCTAAGCGAGATAACGCGCTATAACCTTGGCAATTATTGCCAGACTTTTGGTTCAAATGCGGTTCAAATGCCAAAAGTTCACCCACAGGCAAAAAGAGCATAAACTAATCTTTCTAGTATCTATGCTCTCAACGATGAAGTACAAATTATCACACTGTTTAACTCTACATGGAAGCATTTGGTCCACGCTTCCTTTTTTCCCTTGATTCAGAGTAGTAGAGCGATTTTAGATCTTTCTGGAATCGCTGTAGTTCCTTGAATCCTCTCTGCGGCACATACTACTCAGTTGGCCTGGCCGATGACAAGATGATGATGTATTCAAGAAACCATAATTTTCCAGGATGCCTTCAATAATTGGCTGCGTTAGTGTGAGATTAGATTAAATTAGATTGGATAATACATAATAGAGAAATTAAGGTGGATGTATAATACCATCGTGTAATAAAATAAAAAATCCTGTAATAAAAGACTTAAAGGACGTCCATTAATTACGTCACGCAAAAAGTTATTTTTTCAACACCCCCCCCCCCCTTGTCACGTTTTTAGTATGGACCTTCATTTTTTTGTATAGATCGTCGCGTATTCTCAAACCTCCCCCCCCCCCCGCTTACTGCGTGACGTAATTAATGGACCTTCCCTAACCATACATATGGTTTCCTAAACGAAAAGTTTAAGTTAAGTTAAAGAATGCAAGTTATTACGAAAAGATCTACTCGTTAGTTCAAGCGTAATACATATTCTGATTTCATAACAATTGAGAAAAGTATGCACCGTTACTTGGTATAAATTCCTGCACTGAAAAAACATCCATGATCGTTTACATGAACAAAAACCATGAAATGAAATATTGCTATGTTTGTATTCTCCGTGAATCCGTCACCTTGACAGGCAAAATATGTTCTGAATTAGGCTGAATAAACTGCCAAAATAACAAAAGAGATAACATAAAATTACTCATTGGATAAAAGTGTTTTTTCATTATTACTGAGATCATCTTACTATCAAATCTTGGAATGTGAGCAAATTTTTTGAAGTTATTATGTTTTCAACTTTATATCAAATTCCCAGTCTAATAACTGCAGTATTATGTTAGGTTGAAAAATAATTCCCGGTAGTATTCATAATTTAAAAACATGACATGAATGCAGGTAGTATTCATAATTTGGCCTTTCAAATTGTTGAGTTGCCCACAAATAGTTTGTTAAAGAATTAGGACATATGATAAGCCAATGGTAATATTTTTTTTTGCGATAACAGTTGAAATCAAAATGGTATCTATTATTTTTTGTTTGTGGTATCTAATATAAAAGAGCTTAATACTTGTATGGTAGCTGCTTGAATTTTTACTATACTAGGGAGAGGATCCTCAAGCACCTCCAGATTTTTTGTTTGCTATTTAGCATTTTCCGACCATACACAATCCTTGGTTGACTGCTGTACAGACGAAGGAAGCGCCAGAAGAGCTGCCTTGGGTGTGACAGGCTCCATCGATTACTTTTCGCAACACCTGACCAGGTCCTTATGATCAGCAAGCAATGGCAGGGAAGTGTTAATTAGATGTCTACTTAAGAAGATGCTGAGAACTAATGCTACCTTCATAGACATCTGGATTTGGAAGTTGGATAGGATTGTGAGGGAGGCCTTCTTGGCGAGAAAGCATATGTACATTGTACATAGGTCGTTGGGATTGACGAAGCTAAAAAAGTTAATGCACTCTTTTGTTGTCTACTTTCCTGGGCTGAAACACGCATTTCCTACTAGTAGACAGGCTTCAAATCCAAGGGTGTAGTGCATTTTCTTGCGTGAAAGTTTGTCTGCAGGCTGGGACATGAGCACTAACTCTTGCCCTAACCTTATGGCTTATGGTTATAGTGCCATTACTCACTTTCTGAAAAGAGAGGAAGGACGCGCCGACACCAACTCAAACGCACACACACTCGTAACACCGGCAGCGCTCTAGGACTTATGAAAATTTCTCCGGACACTAAGCCGATGTTCGGCAAACTGCTTGTCATAATCAGTTCTCTCTGGCCACGGACTAGTTTCATTACCGACATGGCATTGCAGTAGGCATCTGTCAACTGAACCACGTTTGACTCTGACCCAATCACCGTTCCGTCCGGTTCTCCTATTCCCTATTAGAGGGATTCCATCCAGAATGTGCCGGAAATCCCAAAAATCATACCCGATCATCATTGATTTGGATGAAACTTGGCACATGAGTTCGGTACGTTGGAAAAAAAAAATTCCACTGGTGTTAAGATAATTTGGGTTCAAGAGTAACTTTTGAGATGGGCGTATGTGTTTTTTCCAACATTTTACTTGAAAAATCGTAGTTCAAAAACCATTACATTTAGAGAAAAACTTTATATAAGGGAATTGTAGGCAACTAAAAAACCTTTCTTAAAAAAATATACACAGAAAAAAAGTTTTTTTTTTTCATCAAGAAAAATCAAAAATAATTACTAAAAATAAAATATCTAAAAAAACATATTTTTAATATTTTTTTAATTTGTTGTATGAAAATTTGAGGAAAAAAAACACGTTTTGAAAAAAACTCTAGGATGGACGCTCTTATAATAAAAAAGTTTTTCAAATAGCGAACTTTGGTATATATTTCAAATTTTGGTTATTTATTCTTATAAATAAATTTTGATGTTACAATATGATTTTGGAGATCATTACAAACAATAATGATGATAATAATAAACCACGTAAACGCAACCGTTTTCAAGATATTTCTGATTTTCTTTCAATAAAATTTCAAAACCTCAAAAAATACGCCCTTTTCATAAATTACTCGTGATATTAAAACAACAATAGCTAACGATTGTTTCTCTTGTGTTTTTAGCCTTTTTAAAACACATGTATGTGCCTCTTACTTACTCTTAACAGCTCGTCGATTGAAAAAGCTTCACTTAAAGTTATAAGACAAAAATAATGAATTATGGTTGGATTTATATTTATATATACCATTTATTAGTCTCGGTCATTGATAAGCTTTTCGTTAGGGGCAGCTAAAACACCTTCGTGCTTTGCAAGGAATTTAGCTTGTGATACGATGTACTTGTTTGTTATTCCAAATTCTGCCATTACTCTTTGATTTGTCCAAGATTGTGGTAAAACCGAAAGTATCCTTACTTGATCGTCCCTCGAAGTTTCTGGATCAGCATACCGGTCCTTTAGCTGCGCGATTATTTCGTCATATTCGGCTGCTTTCACTTTCAATTGTTCCAGGTCATCCTCCTCCGCTTGATCCCCAAATATGTGTGTCCGAATGCCTTTTGAAACATCTTTGAACTTTTTGCGGGCATAATTTACGTTCAGGAACTTTTTAGCCGATATTGGCGAAACGTTGATTCCAGCTACGCCCTTGTTAAATAGCTCAATATTATGGCGCCTTGAATAATCTTGCACACTGCTATCAGATGGCACTGACATTAATGATATTGCCGATGGCGTTTCCTCGAGACCATACAAGTCTACTTGCCGTGATGTAGATGGTTGTGGATCCATAATGTTAGTAATTGATGGTATCTCACTAGGCTCCGAAATTGCAGCATGGGATTGTTCCGTTCTATTTAAATGCAAACGACAATTATCACAAATCATCAAAGAAGTGTCCAAATGTGTTTTGCCCATAAACTTGAGTTTTTTGACATTTTGTTCGGTTAATTTACGAAGGTTTTTTGAGCACCGTTTAGTGGGAAACGGCATACAACACTTCTTCATGTTAAACTCCATTTTCAGTTCACTCAGATAGATTTTACTGATGAATGCGACTATGTATGAGCATATATATTGGCTGTGGTACCTTTGGAAACGCAGGTATAAAACATCTCTGGTAGTTTGCAGGCAGCGTACATTAGCTGTTTTTTTTATGAGAAGATATACCTGACATACGTTATAGCTGCTATTTGTCTACTTACCTTAAACAATATGTGTTACTTTCATCGCTACATCACCGAACTGCTCGGAGTGTAGTTTTCACACACTACACCCGACCTCTAACATCGTTGGAGCTTGGCAAAATAGTCAGCAGTTCGATTAATATGCTTCTTCTATATGACCCTCCGCATAATTTCATCATCTGTCCATTTCACACTTGTCGCCCCTGCGACATCTATCTCGCTGTTACTTTCATCGCTTTAGCAAATTCGCTCCCTTCATTCTCTGAGCGGCCCGACCGATACAGCCATAAAACAATTATAAATATATTGATTGCAATATTAAAACAATAGTGCTATTTATCTTGTTCTTTTCAAATGAGTCTTCTTATCATCCTGATATCAAAAGAAAAGAGGACATTAGAGTAATGTGAACGTTATAATATGAAGATCTTGGAAAATTTATCATTTCTGGTGGAAATCTCGATTAACTTAAGAAAAGAGCGAATTTTCTGAGGTTTTTTCATTCTATTGAAATAAAATCCGAAAAATCTCGAAAACGGTTGCGTTCAGGTGATTTATCATTATCATCATTATTGTTTTTAATGATCTCCAAAACCATATTGTATAATTAATTTTCATTTATAATAATGAATAACCAAAATTTGAAATATGCACGAAAGTTCGCTCTTCGGAAAACTTTTTTATTATAAGAGCGTCCATCCTAGAGTTTTTTTCAAAACGTGTTTTTTTTTCTCAAATTTCCACAAAACAAATTTGAAAAATATTAAAAATATGTTTTTTTTTATATTTGATTTTTAGTATTTATTTTCGATTTTTCTTTATGAAAAAAAATTTTTTTTTTCAGTGTACATTTTTTTTACAAAGCCTTTTTAGTTCTCTACAACTCCCCTATATTAAGTTTTTCTCTAAATGTAATGGTTTTTGAACTACGATTTTTCAAGTAAAATGTTGGAAAAAAAAACATACACCCATCTCAAAAGTTACTCTTGAATCCAAATAATCTTAACACCAGTGGATTTTTTTTTTTCAACATACCGAAGACGTGTACCAAGTTTCATCAAAATCGAAGATAGTTGAGTTTGGTGACCGACCGATTTGGCGTGGAATCAGTCATTAGTAGGACAGCTTGTTCTTCTATTTCACTTTTGCCAGACTGATAAGGTTCGGTCTGCGGCCATTGAATTAATTACGGCCTTTGGTTGCTTCCGCTGCTACGCCCGCCTGTTAAGAGCGGGTTATGATGTTGGACTTTTGAGCACCTCGGCGGGTTACCATGATGAAACTCTGATTGATACACAATCACAATCACTTACTCACAATGACTATAACAAACAATACGTATAGTACAAACAATCAAGAAAAAATCAAAATAATTTACGAAATAAAAAATCAGTGTGATACGGAGAACAAAAATCGATACAAATTGATAAAATTAGCAGGAAGTATGTTAAACTTTTTGGTTACGACGTTGAGATGTTGTTGAAAACGTAGATCAAACAAGCAGAATTGAACTTGCCAGCGTCGAAAAAAAAATTAGAAAGGAAGAGGTTCATGAAATACAACACTAGCCTTCCATACCGAGCTTCCAACGGTGGTGATGAAATCTAGGTGGTACACAAATTAATACATCTGGGCTCAACGACCGACAACGCAACCAGTGGGAAAATAGAAAGACTAGAAGTCGAGCCTAATTTAGACTCCGAGGGACGCCACAATTGAGCAGAGTTCACCGCACAACAAAATTGGCCATGAAACATGGACTATGCTCGCAGAGGACCTACGCGCTCTTGCTTTCTTTGAACGAAAGGTGTAGCGTACGATTTACGGTGGAGTGCAGATGGGAGACGGAGCGTGGAGAAGGAGCATGAATCAAGAATGAATTGCATGGAGAACCTCCCATCCCAAAACTGCAAGTATCGGTCAACTACGATAGGTTGGCTACGCCGTAAGGATGTGAGGGGAAAGACCAGTGGAAAGAGTGATCGAGAACGAAACGAATGATACGAAAAGAAGAGATGGGCAATGGACAAGGAGGATTGATCAACTGCAAACTGGTTAGCGGACCCTCCACAGGCTGTGAGTCTGCAGAACTGCATGTAGGTCGTTTGATTTGTAGACGATTTTGTATACAACAGGGGATACCCAAGCCGTGGCCTGTCTCTGAGTGAGCAATTGTTGAAAGATTTGGTTATGAAAATTTTACTAGACATAAATGCACTCCGCCATAACAGGGTCAAAACCTACACACGATTTCGATTTTCATATACGCAACAGACTGTACGGAATAATTTTTGTAAATACCTGTAATGATCTAACCAAATATTATTTGTTTGCTTTCAACCTTTTGATTTCAAGTTATCAAATTCTTTTCAGCATTGATTTTTATCTTACAGAGTTCAAAAACTGTCTAACAAAATTTACTTCTACACAGAAAAAAATAATGAATTTTAACAGGTGCGTTAAATTGGATGGAGCCTAAACAACAAAACTGTTTGCAATCTTTCATGCTCCATACAGGAATGTTGGCCATTTTTCATGCAACAGACTAGATTCAGGCGTTATCTGGCTCAAATGTACATGAAATATCCCATTAATTTTCTTTATGTGCGTTAGATAATGCAGAAAAATCCTTATTTTCAAGCTTTGTATTTAATTATCATCGGTCGATAATTTCCTGAGGTTTTCCGAGGTTTTCCTGTTGTACTCGAAGATCCATTGTGCATTAATGTCCCAAAAACACGTGAGCCTAAGATAAATGCTGATCTTAAATATATGTGGACATTCTCGACGTAGCGGATAACTTCCATCCCTCCCGTCCAAAGTAACACTGCGGACGACCCAGAACTATTATATGTTTGAGTTTTAGATCTTGATTATGAATCAACAAGAAATTTTTACCTTACATTCATTGAAAATTGTACACCCCCACAGATATCAAAAGGCAGTGTATGGGTAAAAAATCGTTTTCTTTGAATAATCACCGGATATCCGGTAAATACTCACTCCTTCTAATGCCCGTCTTACCCCAGATTCCAGCTTGTTTACTTTATACACCCCAGATCGCACCCTATAACGGATGGTCCATGGAAGTCTTCACGCAAGACGATATGACTAAGTTTGTTCGCCCCTCTGGCGTCTGAGATTCGGCTGAAATTATTTCCGTTATACACATCAATAATACACCATCAATTTTAGAGACTGTGTCTAGGGTCGCCGGCTTCAATTGCGGGGTAATTTTCATATTCCGGCCGGAATAAATATAGCTTGATCATAATTCTTACATTAACATACATGGCACACAAAATAAACAAAATCCTAGCTGACAGTCGGTCACAATTTCAAACGATGACAGCCAGCAAGTGGCAATAAATATTAAAAGATCCTTCCTCTTTTGGTCCACATACACCGACTGCTTTTGGATGAAGGGAGTCTCGGTAATTTGCCACGTGCGCAGCGGAAGAAAGCCGAAATGTTGTTTTTCTTTTCACCGTATGTTGCTCCTGTCTGCATTTTTCATTGAAATATTATATTTGGAATTAGGGTTGCAAAGAGGGACGGAACATTAGAACAAATGAGTAGGCCTCCTATTCCTTATGCGGAAATATAAAAATAAACTTTTATTTTCCATAAAGCGGTGGCTGTAAAGTGGATATGCGCTAAAAAATTGAATTCAATTGTTCGACACCATATTCCAAATGACGTGAGGACACTGTTATGGGGTGGTGTGGTTGACAAAACAGCAGTTTATTGTGCCACCAACAGTATCAGCAGGAGGTAACCCTACATACGAAGCAGGTCACAAAAATACGCAACGAGGAACACTTCAAGTGCACTTGTTTTAGCGTTTTGTCGCACCTCATGTTCGATCCAGATCCCCTTCGTTCCGGGAAATTCCCTCAGCTCCTTCGAGACAAAATAAATTCACTTTACACAATTTGGTTGCTTCTGTGTTGCTCTCAGCAGCGCTTATGAAAGTCGAGAGAGCTCTCAACAGTCGCTCAAGTACCATTTACTGGCGTTGATTAAAGATTCATACATTAAATTAATGATTATTGTGACGATTTATTTGAATTGGACGGTGACTATGCGTGATGGATTGAGTGCACTTGCCAGGACATTTTATGAGGCGCTGGCGACGGTTAAATAATAATATTTTCGAACACAACATGGCGAGGGTTTCCTTGGATATCAGAAATAGAGAAGAACTTTTTTATGTTTCGAGGCATCCTACAAAACAAAACAAACAAAACCGGAATTCATAATTTATGAATTGTCATCTAAGATACACTTGTCCATTAAGACGCCTTACTGTTCTTTAATAAAATTTAAGATCATCATTGGATTTTATCAACACTTATATAACTGTACTCTAAACAACTAAACTGATCGAGAAAATATCTGTTCAGAAAGGGTACAATACTTCCTAAGGGTGGATACAGTAGTAAACATTCTGAAAGGACACTGCAGCAAGGATTCCCATAAATTATTTGGATTTCCCTTTCCACATCCATCCTTTTTTATCCTTCTCGATGTAACGGATGACGCATAAAATCGCGCAGGTAGGCCAAACCAACATGCGACCCAAAAATGAAAGAATTTAATGTTAAACCACATAAGGTACACAAGTGACTGCAGCCTTGGCTCTGACTGGCAGCCTAAATTATGATAATGATAAATAAGGTCACCTTTTTTTTACGGAGGCGCCGTTGTCAACGTATTAGACTGATAAAAATTTAATTTATATGGCGCTATGAAGAATAACCTGAGAGATAAAACATCATAAAATTATTATATTGGCGCCCTTTATCCTCCTTCCTCTACTTCTACACTCGAAGAAATGCATTAAGTTAGACAACAGACAAATAAAATTCTCTCTGACAAGTTTTGATTCGTTTGCTTCGACCCTCTTCGTTTTACCATCAGGCAACCTCTATTTAATTTTTAAATTGATGATGAAAACTGAACCGCTTGTTTGTCTCAAATTCTACACGTTTTACAAATGTCATAATTTTATTAGCCAGAGAATGACAAAAAATGCGACTGAGCACACCCGGAGGGAGATCGACTGGAATGGTACACAATTAGAATGATAATGGTAATTTACCCCGGGCGAGTCAACTATTTTGCAACGCTTCTGAGCATCTAGCACGACAGATGTGATTTATGTTGTCACTCTCTTTCGAGCACCCCGTGAAAGATAGACCAGTAGCGTTTTTATGACGCAAAATAGAACATAATAAACAAATATTATATTGTTAGGAAACATTTCTCAATACAAGCACAATGCGTAGAATGGAAAGTTGCTGCGTTAAAGAATATGTTTTATTAATTTGACGGTCCAAGCAACAGAAAGCAGTTAGAATAAAGCACTTTGCCCTTACTTCAGTTCTGCAAATTGAATGGACAGCTCTTTGAAACTAGCAACAGCATAAAAAATAAATGTGTGAATTATGTATACCCTGAGGGATTGTAACCCTCGTCCTACACCATGACTTTTCCCTGCAGTTTTTAAACGTGTGACATGGTGTTTATTCTGGCAGCCCAAATCTGTGTTTGATAAAGTGAGTGACTGTGTAATGCCGTAAAGCGTGAAGTATATGGATATCAATAATAAACCTGTTTTAATTTCTTACAGCATGAGGGTGCAGATCCTTGGAGACAGTCAATTTTACGAATAAAACTGACGTAATGAAATAATCGCGGGCCACATAATTAATATGATTGAAAAAGTAATTTGACTGATGCTTTGAATGTATGATTGTTGCATCGTAAATAAGTTTTGCCTCTGAACATAACACGCAAAAACTCACCAAGGATGCAAATGATGATTAATCTTTTGCGCTCGGAGTGATATATTGCAATGGGAATATTTCAGGTGCACTTATCATTATGCTGATACAAATTTAATAACACTCATTTGTACTGTACCCCCGGGCTCCAGCTTCTCCTGCATCTAATGGCAAATACTCCAATTTCTCGGTGAATAATTACGATATTATCTATCCGAGTGTCTTATCGTAAATCACCCGCATTTTCCTTAATTATATTTTATTTCCTTTTCGTGTTGCTCTCCTTGGTTTTGTGCTAGGACTCCTCAATTACTATGCCAGTCAAATCATCCTGAATGCTCCTCCAGAGCAGTAATGATAGCATCGTGCAAAATAAAATATACATTTGGCCGGATATACACAGTTTTACCCTCAATTCTATCGATTAGGGGGGAAATATGCGCCCCTGCACGCTTCACATTTATAAGCGGAAATGAAACTCAAACCACGACTCATCCACGTCGCACAAATATTGCTAACAATCCTCTGTTTCTGACGATTGGAAAAATTACTTTGCTTTCCATTCCTCTTAAATGATCCGTTTCAGTCCGATTTGTGTTTAACCATTCACCTGAATGTGGGAAGTTTTTCTTATTTTTCTTTTCTTCTGTCAGTTTATCATCCACCCTCTGCATATCAACTTGAAATCAGTGCTACTGTTAGAAAAATCGTCACAAATGGATAGAAACCTACGCTGAGATGACTGGTAGAAATTATCGAGATTCAGTTCCCCTTCATAACTAATTGCATGAGAGAGAGATATGTATTTTTTTTTTCTTCGACATTTTCCTCCTTTAAAATGTTTACGGCAAGCTTGATTTGATCCACCGAATTCACCACAGCCAGTGACCAGTATGACTAGCCCACCAGGTTTGTCTGCCAGACCTCCAGCTGATTTTATTTGGTCGTTGGTCAAAAACGTTTTCAACAAATCTAAAGTGAACTCAACTCGAAACAATTCGAACGGGAGTGGGCAAAGCAGGGAAAAACCAAATGTGGCAAAAAATTGATTTGTATACATATAGTAAAATTTATTGAATGAAACCATATCATAATGAACAGGAAGTGAACTAAATTGAAAAATACGCATTTAGCCTGCTGCCAATTATGAACGTATGGAATGGAAGTTTCTTGGCGATTCAAATTAGTACTTATTTGATTCATTGCCTGCACAGGTGCACGGCTCACATAAACGTTTTCAGGGGAAAGATGATTTGTTGAAAAGTTAATGAAAATACTCTATCTTAACCGACAATTATAATTTCACCATGTCTGATCCCTAATTGTTTGCACTTTCCAATCGAGAACCGACTTCGAGATCAACTGCTAATTCGTTTCGCACGAGATCCAGTGAGCAGGAGTTGTTAGTGCTTACCCTTTTAAAAAGACGATCGCGATGATATAGTCACTATTCTCGAGAGAAACTCATAAACTAGATCAAGCTCGATCCCAATAACGGATCAAAGCGCTGATCACGAAGAGAGAATGATCGAAAAGATGAAGGAAAAACGCCGAATCGAACGTAACAGCGAGACGAATTTCTAAATTTTCTATACATATTCCGCTCTCTTGCCGAGTGCCACTGGGAACGCAGAGTGAAGAAGAAGAAAGAAAAAAAAAATTAAATGATTTTCCAACAACTCATTCATAAAACCAAAAACATAACCGTTTCTTTTCATTTCTTTCATAGAAAACATTTAAACTCTACACATGAAAGGTGAGAGAAAGGTGAGCAAAGGCGTAGTCGTTTACTGAATGAACATCGTTCTCACTATTATAAGGCACGAAGTGGGAGGGTTACAGGTGCCTAGCGTTTTTTTTTTTTTTCATCCAATATAATAGACCCGCCGAATTAAACTAGTAAGCCATCAGGCTGCCGCCCATTCACGAAAACCATGGAAGGGGCTAGGCATGTGTTTAGACAATGCAAACTGGAGATTAAAAATGTGTAATTTATCGCATTAGGTTAAAGGTTTTTATTAATTTTCGTTTATATTCGTAACTGTGACGAATTATTTCTGGCTACTTGCGTTACCCACCGTAATGAAATCGTGGAACCAAGGTATGGCTGGAAGAATTCCGAAATGCAGGGAAAAAATAGGAATGTGTAGTTGTGGAATGCGGTAGTTCTGCCAGTCATTTGGGAAGGTAAAAAGAGGAAATAGATTCCGTGAATGTTTCACGCTTCAGTCCACGACAAATCGTTTGAACTGAATTTGAAGACTTTTTTTGTTAATTGTATCATGCGAGAAGTACTGCTTACCTTGCCTCAAATGAATATTGCTGGTTCCTTGAATGAAAAGATATGAAGTATTTGCACGGGTCATGGTTTGTCATCTGAATTCAAGATTCTGGTATTGGTAAACAATTTGTTTGATAAGTACTAAAGTTTTAAACCGATTGGTTCCATGTCATTGCTTTTTCGAGCATTCACGACCTAGTTGTCAACATCTTTAAAAATAAAAAATGTAACAGTTGGTAGCTTAAAGATCACGCAACATGTTACTAAATGAATCTGTAGGACTTATTGAATGTTTCATACATGCTGACATACTTGTATGAAAATCTTATTAACTGAGTTTGTCACATAAGCATATAGTGCACCCTGACCGACGCGTTAGACCTCCTTGTGTACACATTCAGATCATCTTACTTGAATTGTTTTATGACTGTTCACCTTTTCCTCAGCTAAGTCAACATTCTTTGGACTGTTTCAGGGAAATAGTTTTTAGAATGCAGTTGTAATAATTGAAAGTTTACGAAAAAAAAAGTTTGCTTCGAGCGTCGCCTGTGTGTGTGGTTGTGTCAATGCTGTATTGCGCATTGTTTTTTTACTGGGCAAGGTGCTTTTCGTATTATTGCGGTTATCTTTTGTTCGGCGGTACGAGTTTCGTATCGGTTATGAGTCATAAATATGATCACGTCATTCAGCAAGGTTAAACCTGATCCATCGATCCCTACCCTACTAACATGAAAAAAACTCCTTCCTGTTGTTTGCATTGTGGGGATGCAGAGGTAAATACGGTCTTTAAATTGCAAAAGTAACACTAACATTACTGTAGAAGTCTGAGTGCAACAAAAGAAACACTAACAATTCCTTAGTTGAATGATTGTAATTGGAAAACTAGGAAATTTTACACTATCATTAGTTTTTAAAAATTAAAATTTAAAATGATGAACAATATTAAAAACAATCGCTAGTATTACGCGGGAAAATTTCTTTAAATTTTACTATAAAAAAAACTTTTTACAGATAAGCCTATGCCATCATTAGAGTCGAACACCCCAAAGTAAATTACACTAAGGTTTTTTTACACGGATTGTTTTCGGCGCTAACTCCATAACGGAACAAATTATCGACCTAGTTCAAATCATGTTTTTAGTTTTGGGTAAAAAGTAATCATATGGCAGTTTTTCAAAAAAAATCAAAATGTGTGGTGTAAATACTCTAAATTGCATATTGACCATTGCATGGCAGGGTAACACATGCAAACAAAATCTAAGTAATCTAAAATGATTTCGCATGTAAATTGATCAACTCTATTTAATCTCTTTTTAACGCAGATCCATTGTAAGGGTGGAACGTATCCCCCGTGTAAAAAAAAAACCTTTGTGGAGTTACTACCACTGTATGTTTACTTGTTTGAATTTTTGTTTTATGTCCTTTAGAATGCCTAATGAATAAAGTTATAAAATGTGCACTGGAATTGTTTTTTTAGAAACTTCAGAAGCCTTCAATAATAATCAGAAACAGAAACATTAAATAGTTCAAGGGATTGAAAAGATCATGTTATTTGACAAAGAGGTTTGTTTGATTTATGTGTTTTTCGTTTCTTTTCATTCGTATATTCATTCATATGTGTCGTTCTCAGAGCACCTTAATTTATACGACTTTTTAGTATTAATTTAGTATTGTATAATTTCTCATGCCGCAATAAATAAAAAAGTAAAACATCATAATACGTATAATGAATTTAACGTATAACTCTGCAATTTTATTTAATGTTTAACTAACTAATCCTTGTGATAAAAATTCGCCAGAGACATAGATTAATAGAACCCAACATAGAGTAAAACACTACTTAGGCCGCGGATCAATTTCCGTCAATCATAACAAATACTCACCCGTATCTTACACGTGCCACATAATGTCAC
The DNA here is from genome assembly GCA_034211315.2 of Aedes japonicus. Taxonomy (NCBI): domain Eukaryota; kingdom Metazoa; phylum Arthropoda; class Insecta; order Diptera; family Culicidae; genus Aedes; species Aedes japonicus. The sequence continues at coordinate 61,695 of JASCZW010005828.1, forward strand.
ATAAATACTGAGAATATACAAAAAATCAATATTTTTTGGTGTCAAAACAGGTGTTTAATAGCGATGATTAAAGCTATGTCCATTCAGAATCCGGAATAATAAAATCATCTGTATCTCGGTAACGGATAAAAAGGTAATTTACTGTACTTTAAGGAAAAAATATCAATACATATCATTTCTCTTCGTTTCTAATGAAAATTCACACATTCTACTTTATTCCTCCCATCAAACGCTGCACACCTCCGGAGTCAACTTCCTTGGCCTTCCTTGTTCCACATATTGATCATCTGAGTCACGTCCCGAGCCGTTCTCCACTTTTCTTAAGCTTCCGCTTCATTATTGCCCAAAATCTCTCGATGGGCCGGAGCTGTGGGTAGTTGGGTGGATTTATATTTTATCGATGAAATCTACGTTATTATTACGGTACCACTGAATGATTTCCCGGCTGTAGTGGCAACTCGCCAAATCTGGCCAAAACTTCACGGGACCTTTATGGGCTTTAATGAAAAGTAGTGCCCGGTTTTCTTCCTTGTACAGCTTCAAGTCCATCGTCTTATTCGTCACGAACACTTTGGCCTTGCTCCGCAGCTGCATATCCTTTGCCAAATCATCAGTTTTTTTTGGCAAATTTGTCCATAAAAGCAAACTTAAACTTCGCAGGAACATCTCCTGGTGCCGTCGCCATGTAGACCATGTAGCTTTTTTGGCCAGGAAGCTGTCCGAAATCCATTTTGATCGTCGATGAGCAGGCATCCTTGGTACTTGGTACTTCAAAACCTGCTGATACAATTTCCGAGCTCGAGTTTTGGTGACGAAACTTTGCTTCAACGTTCTGTTTGGTTGCTTGCTGGCTCGATAAGAACGATATCCTGCTCGCAAACGAATTCTCCAAACGGTACTGCGAGCAGCATCGTATTTTTGTGCGATTTCATTATCTGATCTGATAGGTTTCTCTGAGGGTTCTCAACACCTTATGGTTCAGCTTGCGGTCATATTTTCCACTACGACGCTTACCTTGCGATTTTTATTGCGGACCACGTTGTCAGAATGTTTTGACGATTGTCAGAATGTTTTCTCTCCTCTCGGCTTCCATCTGAAATAGCTTTTGACTCACTGCACGAAACACCGTGAGATTTATACCACAGAAAGTTGGCGCCTAAGTAAACAAACCGCTGTAAAAGAATTCTTGCAGCTGAATCACAATATTCTCGTTGCAGTTCATAACCGGAAAAATTACTCGTGCAAATCAATTTAACTGCTGATACGTATGGCAACAAAGTATCGCATCTTGTGCGCTGTGTAGCACATCAGATGCGCTGTACAGCGCACTAGATGTGGCGCGATTCAATTGTACAGAACGAGAATAAAACAGTTTGGTGCTAGTGGATTTTTCCTGTTTTCAGTTGCAACAATAATAAGTGATTCCGGATTCGAACTGGACAGAACTTTAACAGAAATGAGTTTATTGCCGAAGTCGTGCTACACCCTGTAAAAACAAACTCTTGAAACATATTAGGTTGAAACCAACGTGCTTTTGACTTCTTTTTATGTATTTTGCATTTCAAGCTCATCACAAATTTAGTGTTCAAAATGCACTTTTACAGTTATTGAGATATTGATAACTTTCAACTCTAGGTAATGATTAAATATGATCGTGTATCAAATACAAATAAAGTTTATACCCTCTCTTTGAATTCACGGAAAATCCCTATACCAGACTCTAAATTCAACCTTTGGGGAGGTTGAATTTAGAGTCTGGTATAGGGTTCAACAATCTGGTACAGAGTTCAACATTAAAGCAATTGATAAGGAAGTCTAAAGAAGTTGATTGAAAGACATTTTGTACCCTTGGATATCCAGGATCTCGTGGTTTCACCGTAAAACTTACGGAAGGAGCCTAACAAGACAGATTTGACAATGTTTAACGCCATTAGTGTCCAGTAGGCAATCTAATGATCCCTCTTATTTTGCGTGCGTCACCGATCCAGGCAAACTGACTCACCTGTGAGGTTTGTCAAGGTTTCGATTCCGTCAACACACTCGAAAGGCGCTCGCGATAGGTTGAGGGACTACCGCATTTCAACCCTAGTGAGGCCAAGTGGAGTGTCGAGTTCTCTGGCCCGAGGAATAACAGCAGGAACAGTGGAAGGACACGAACAACATGTGCGGACAGGTGAAAGGGCCCCGAAGAAAACGAATAAGACAAGAACTGAGGTAGGAGTAACAAAATACGAAAGTTGGAGTTCGTGAAAAGACAAGGGAAGATAGAGACTGAATAAAAGTGAGCACAAATCTGCAAAAAAGTGAGAGTTTTGTCTGTAGTGAACGAGAAGTATTTTTTTGGTTCACGGTTTGTCTAAAGCTTGAAAACGAGGTCTTCTAAGCGCTAGGATTACCACCGCACTGGCACGTTACAATCTGAAAGGGGCTTGAAGTATGGAATATGATCTTTATGATGTAATTTTGCGAGCCTCAGTAAAAGTCAAAATGTAATGTTCTTAATTCAAGTAAGTACAGTGAAGGAAGAGCTAAAGATGTTTATTTTCGTCTATTTGGGACAACATCGTTTTTTTATAACCCATATCCTGATTGATTAGTGTAAGATGAGTAACTTTATCACTGTTGCAAAGTCACGAAGTACTCGGGGATTTTACAATTACACTTGTTTTGATGGAAATGAATGGAGTTTTAGTTAAAGTTTCCGCTATTTATACCCTTTAAAGAGTGAAAGCACACTTCAAAAGTAATCTACCAGCTTTACAGGTCAAGTTCTGCAGATACAGACAATAAAAAATGTTTTGTTGACGAAAACAACATTTCAATTTAATTCAGTCAACCATAGCATGTGGGTAGGTCTTTCAATAAAGCGTGGCATGATAATAATACAGACTCTTGAATGATAATGATAACTTTAGAAAACGCCTCATTTTGGACCCCAATGCTCAAGAAATGTATTCAACGGATAATCTGCTTTGACGGCTGTTATGATATAGGGTGTCCCAGAAAGTATAAGCTCGATTTCTACAAGAAACTGCGTGAAACCAGATGATTTAAGACATCTGATTTTCACTGTGTGTCTTTGTTTAAATTCTGAAAAACAACTTTGTGTATCGGAGGTGGTTTTTGTAACGAAGTCGTCAAAATGCGAGACGTTTCTCCCAAAAAACGTCAACAGATTGTGCACAAATTATGCTCTATTCCCTATACATCTCTAAGCCAAGTGGTGAAACAAGCAATTCGGTCCAAGATGTTGCCAAATAGCTGGGTAGTTCTAAGAGTAACGTCCATCGTTCCACAGCACACCATCTAAACACCTCCAAGAAGCAAAAGAGGGTAAAATGGAGTAAAAATCAGGCTGCAACCGTTGATCCGCGGGCTAGGAAGCTGTATAACGGTCTACTATGTGGAAAATAATGTCTTGTCATGGATGATGAAACATATGTAAAAATTGACTATTAGACGGTTCCAAGTGATCAATATTACAACGTGCGTGAAGGCCTAGACATCGATAATGCCAATAAGTAATCTTTTTCCAATCGAGATATTTTGCCTGAACAAGGCATTTCTAAGAAAACATGTTGAAGCAGCAGATACCATCGAAAAATCTAAGAAGGACTGGAAAAAAAATCGTTAGGGTAAAATTGTGCTCTTTGGCTTATGGTTAACGATAGTAAATTTTTTAAGCTATTCAGAAAAAACAATATAGAGAAATGATCGTTAATCCAAAATAAAATTTCCTCCAAAAATATTGTTAATTATCTTGATTATATTTAAAATTTTATAAATTATAATCGATCAACCTATGTGTAGTTTCAAGGAAGAGGTAACAATCTACACTATAAGAAATTATCAACAGCTAAACACTTCGTTTGAATTCATTATATTTCGTCTTAATAAAATTTAATCTATTTTTAAATAATTTTCGTCCTACGACCTAAATTAATCATGTTTAGCGTAATATATTATTTTAACATAGTTATTTTTTGAACAAAATGAAGTGGTTTTTCACTTGAATTCGATGACTACACTGCAGTGGACATTCAATTCACGCTTCTCTCAACATATGTGTTCGACGGCATTCTCGACGCTAAAAACGAGTATATTCCTTCACACTACCTCGTATAAAGGACTCTCAAAGATCACATAGTCCAAAACTGAAGAACAACCAGTTGAGAAGCGTCCTATTCTGGTGTTTCAAGTTTATATGAAGATCATCTAAATTTCAATACTTTTTTTGGTTTAAAAGTTCATGTAAACCTGTTGTATATTGGTGTAATGCGTTAATCAAAGAAAAGAATATTACTTGAACTTTAACTGCTGTTCATATAACGATAATCTAAAATCAACAAATCCCCATGAAACATTTGACATGAATTTGATTAGATTTGTCCATGTTTGTTTTCAGTAAAATACATTTAGTTTGATCTTTTACTAATGATCACATACTGGATAAACGCTGATGGTATTCGAGAAAGTGCATTGCATTTCAATTTTACACAAGTGTCTATTTCAACATCAACATGTTGAATGATAGATGAAAATTGTACTACTGTTTGGACTAGCATCGTTGTATATGTGTCATAAATTGTGTCGGTGTTTACTCGAATGTAGGACCTGTATCTATACATATGTTCCGCATGCTATGCCAGTCGGTCCCTAAAACGCGTACAATTGTTTTGTATGCATCATGTGCGTGTAGATTACACATTGATGGATCCGGTAGCAAACGATTCGATGGCAAAATGGAAATATGTGCACGAGTGAATTTCATTTAATCTCTTTCAATTAAATAAATTTTTGTTTTTATAAAATACAAAAACATCAATTTGCGTTGGTACATTTTCGTTTTATTTGTGTTCTGAATTTATTTCAATCAATCAAAATAAATGTCACGCCATTCGATAGTTTAATGCATGATATTTATTTTTGTGCTTTGAAGGTTTTAGCCACTGTGAAGATGGAGATTATAGTATTGAAAAAAAACAGTATATCTGGGCTTTTCAATCAAGAAGAATTGTTCAGCCACTTCCTTAAGGCCCAATGAATAAATCAATCAATCACTTAAATATTTATCGCCTAACGTATTAACTCTTTGAAATCCAAGATTCTGCATTCATCGTCATACCAGCTTCTCAAAAATCGATCTCATCTGTATTGATGGGTTAACATCACGTATATAAGAGCTCCAAACGGCTGCAGAACCAAAGTATTTTCCGCTTACTAGAATACTCATATGAAGACCACAATAAAAGTAATAAAAATATTCATATATGTGTACGAAGCACCCTTCTTCAGAACGATGCTAGATCTCCCATACTCGTGCCACCCGATACCATAAGTATCGGGCTAAATCACATCATATCACCCCACAGCTAACCCAAGAAGATAACACCCTGCAGATTCTCCCACTGTATACACACACAGAAATTTCGCTGACCATCGTCATAAACTTTTTCCCACCAGCTTTTGCGCTACATCGTCCTTGTTCATATTCGCACACACCTACGCTCCCTAGCAGAAGAATGTATCAAATTTATCAATAGTTATAACCTCTCCTACTCTCTCTTGTTACATATTTTCTCTTTCTCTCATTGCTCTCTACTGTGAAGATGATGTTGTATTTCTGTTTAGGTGTGTATTGTGCAACTATATGGATATATATTGCCTTCCTCGCAGATTGCGCTATGTACCAATTGAGTTCAGAAGCTATTGCTTTCCTTTCTCCGTACTCCAATGTCCAGTTTTTCAAGCTCCGAGCAGTTTGTGTCCAGTCCAGTCCAGGACTGGTAACCAAGGATACCAGGGGGTGCTATTGGAATGGGAGTGAGAACCTGTGCGAATGGACGCAAAATGGTTGAAGGGACCTTTTTCCAGCTGCTCATGGTCATTTTCTGGCGCTGGCGAAAAGATGGAATGCGAGGGTGATGTAGCAAATCTTAATTTTTTGTTGGTCATTTTCTGTGCGATTGTACGCTAACGCGTGCGAGGCCGAAGGAGAACGGTCCGAATGCTGGGCAGTATGAGAAGGCATCCTGTCAGCCCAAGCTGAATAAGGAGGATAAAAAGAAATTTCACCTCGCACGCTTTCATCTTCCGCCCAAGTTGAGATAGGACTAGCAAACTAAAATGCTGTACAGTGGAATCAGATCGGGTGGTTGTTGGTTTTGGTGGTGAGGAATGGTTCTCATGTACACGTCCCTGAGTCTCCCCACTGCTCAAAAGGCTTTCATTTACCGTCATTGGAGATCCTAGCACTGTGAAGCATTGTTGCGTTGCCTGGAATAGGATGGAATCCCATTTTTTTTTCTTTTCGCCTGCAAAAACGTAGTTAAAATAATTTGGGTTACGTAGGGCAATAAATTCAACAGGAAATAGAATGGAAGGACATAAATATTTTATTGTTACGTAGAGATGAGCTTTTTTAATCATGTTTGATATATTTGCCTCATACTATGAAGACTTTAATTAAGCCCTTCCGAGACAAGTGTCGTTTTTACAAAAAAAATCAACAAATTTCGATGCTTTGAGATCATAACATGCAAGGGGACCATTGGGAAAGAAAATCTGATGAGTGCCATATAGAGCGTAATCAATTGATTTTTTACTACGTCATTCAAAGCAGGGTAGCTGCTGCTGAAATACATTGGCCAATTCTAAACCGTTTCTTTGTTATGGATGGGTGATTCTCCAAAAAATATTGACTGATTGTAAGTAACTAGATATAAGAAGAAAAATTAGTATTTTCCATTTAATTCAGACTACCTTTGCTTATCTTGACAGATACGCGTATTTCGTCTACAATGTGCAGACTTCTTCAGTGTCTCGTACTACAAAGACACGAGACATTTGGAATTGTATAACGCCCGTTCCAAAAATAGCCAATTCACCTTATTGTCCAGAATATTGCCCGAAGCCGACACATTGGTTTAGGGGTAAGCGTGACTGCTACTTGGTTCTTCACTGGTTATGAGTTCATTCCCAGTCGAGGTTAGTGGGGTTGTACTGATGCGAAAAAATCTCTGGTCACGTCTTCCTTCGAAAAGGTAGTTAAGCCGGTGGCCCCAACTCATCAACACGTGTGATATGTAAGGTTCAGGTGGTGAAGTCGTCTTCCTAGCGTCGGTGGTTGCCACTACATTGTGAGGTGAGGTGGGAAATAAACGAATAAAAAAGACTTCGCCCGATAGAAAAATACTGGTCTCTGGTTAAGTGGAAACTCCTTAAAACTAAGAAGAAAGCAAACGGGATCTACAATTTCAAGAGAAGATGCGCCACCCTAGTGATACTATACGGAATTTATTGAAGAGAGTATAACAGAAAGTTCGAAAATTTTGCATAAAAAAGGATTTTCATCTCAATCATCTGTTTTTTACTGACAACTTAAACATTGATTCAGCAATCCACACGTTACGTTTGATTTGAGAACAAGTAATACAGTATTGGAATATTATCAAAAACCTAACTTTACGCAGTGGCGATATCGTAACCAATAAGGTACAACCGAGGTGCGATTATTGATAGTTGCTAGTTATCAAAAACCTACCACCTCTTCTTTAGCACAATTCTATCCTAGGACACTTATTTCCGTTCTAAGACATTGCAATGCTATTGTTTTATCGGTGACGACAGAAAACGTACTTCTTTTGTGCTGAAGATAACTGGACGTAGACAATTATAAAACACACTCAAAAAGGCTATGTGAGAAAGCCTTCCTTAGCTTAGTCAGTACAGCTACATCAGCTCCAAATCAACACCATGCTGTAGGCGGCTGGGTTCGATTCTCGGTCTGTTCTAGGAATTTTTCGTTGAGGGACCTAACATCTGGTGAGGCGGGGTAGGTCGAAGCACGCAGTGGGATGTTAGGCAAAAATGTCGTTGGTTCGAGTACCACTGTACACATGCCCTTTTCGCTCAATTTTCATAAAACATCTGTTAAATTTCCAAGCCTGCCGCACACTAGCGGAACTATCAACACTTTCTCTTCATATCTTTAATTCTAGCCAAAAACATTGTTGTTCACTCTCGGTGCCTCATGGTGATGAGCGAACATCTCCTTCTACATCATAATCGTTACTCCTCGCACGGAGAATATATAACATAACAATTAATGTAAGAAGTTAAAGCTTATAAGTTAATGCAACTAATTTAACGCAATATGAAATTCTGCATGGCATATCTATGGATTTTATTGATGTTTTTTTACTCAATGGAATAAAAATAATCGATAACGACGAACAAGCACTCTACCCTAGAATGTTTCCTCAAGCAACCGTGTTTAAACTTCGTCATCAGAACGATTTCCTGTTCATGATTCCTGCCCATAAAGAATTAGTGTTCGTAAATTTGCGTGTCATTAGAGCATACCAGTCTATTCTCAAATGCCTACTGTAGCTTGTAGTTTTATCTCATTTTATTATTTGATTCTCATCAGTGCTGTTAACTATTTACTTATTCGACCCGAATTATTGGCAAACGCGATTTCTCATTCCAGAAACAGATTTTCAAAATATGACGTATGATGAAATCGTTGCGATTATCTTCATACTTTTGTAATGATGATGATTGACTATATTATCTAGACATTCAGCCTGTAGCTGGTTCGTCTTTTACATACATTTGTCTCACAATGTATTGTTCTAACTTTAGAATCTTAGACGTGAGAGCGCGTGATATTCACATGGTACTCACCATTCAAAATCATTTAAATATGAGAGTGAATATAACTCCATATACTAGTTAGAGTAAAGTATTGCTAGACGAAGTTGTAGAATTAATCAGGAGCTACAGTTTCATTAAACACCATGTTCATAAATTCAGATTTTGAAACAAGTTTCAAGTAAATTTATCCAAATGAGTCGAAATGACTATTAACAATATTGGTTTGGGTGACCTAAAATGCCACTCTGGTATTATTTGTATGCTTCAGCGTTGCTCTTTGGCGCTGAAAGAACAATCAAGGAGGATGGTTCTTCATTTATCCAGTTGGCTGTCCGGATTCATTCCAGTTTATGCGGGTTTCTTTGTTCCTATAAACTTCACTGACAACTTGTCTGGATTCACGTTGGAAGGAAAGTTCATTATTTGTTTTAGTCCAACGCATTGGCGTAGATTTCCGAACACTCTTGCATGTTTTGGGTGTTCAGTGGCCATCCCTGCAGCTAATAATACATCGTTTGGTTGCTCATCTAATACACTAACTCCTGAAGGCATTGAAGTCATCTTGTATGACGGACATTGTCGTTGTTAAACTGTGGATGGACGTATAATATATAATCTGATTGGATAAGAATGCACTAGCAACCACATTGATTGGAATTAACTAGAGTATCTTATGGAAAAATCTGGAGTTAATCTCCCAGTCTTGATAGAATTTTGTGGATAGAATGATTTTAACAAAAAACTAGAACTATTAAGATTGAAAGAACACAATGCAGCAATATGCCAAAAAATAACATAGTTGAAGAAATCATGGACCTGATTTCAGTTTTTTTATTCATTTACTTCTGGTGAATCTTAAGAAACACAGAATTAATAAGTTATCTTACCAGTTTTATTTTACACTAGTTGAAAATGAAGAGAAAAAGCATCCTTTGTTTGAAATTGTAAAATAATGAGTAAGCATAGCACTGGTAAGGTTCTTCAACGGATTTGAAATATATGTAAATCAGGCATAGTTTTTATTTAATTTTTGTATTTATGTTATTTTTGACTCGTGTTGTTACATTAATACATTAATCAATTAAGAGCGAGTATGTCTCAGTAAGTGTAGAAAAAAAATTAAAATCACATAAATAACCTAACCGGAGCTGAAAAGTGCAGTAGAACTTCTCAGCTCCAGTTGGTTTAGCTCGTCAGATAGTAATAAAAAATCAGTAACAAATAGTTACAGCTCACTACACAGCGTGGGTCATATAAGCCAAAATTTGAAGATTTTTTTTACGCGGAGCCAAAAATCAAAACACGGTTAAACTGAACAAATGCATGTGAGAATGGCAGTGTCGTCAAAAGCATCAATAAATTGAGAACCAAGTGGAATAAGATTGCAACAACGATGGATGAGAATAATGTGCGCCGGTTGATGAAATGTATTCCGGGAAAAGTCCACAAATTTATTCGAAATCGAGATGATTTTTTTCTAATATTTTCCTTCTAAAGTTCACATAAAGTCGAACATTTTAGATAAAATAGAATACAATTTTGTTAATGTATATCCGAAATCTGCGCAATAGTCTATGTTCCAATTCTAACTAGAAAGAGCCACACCTTAGTACATGAGCACGATCAAGCGCGTATTCTTTTGCCTGTCAATGTGGCGGATTTGTTCCTGCCTTGACCAACCTCGCATTGGGGATGTAAGCCAAAGGAATGTGTGCTTGGATCGAGTACTATAGCATATGCCCTTCGCTCAATTTCACTACTTCTATTCAATTTCACAACCTGCACGTATACTGACAGAACTATCAACACTTTCTTTTCATTTTTTTCGCTCTCGCAAAAATAACTGTCCACTCTTGGGGTCCTCATAGTGATAAGAGAAATATTTCCGTCTACATCATAACTTCAGAATTTGTAAAAGTTCACTCCCACTAGTTTAGGTGCCGCTACCGAGAAACAACATACATGGGTTCAATTCTCGTTCTGGTCTCGACATTTTTCGTAAGACACATCCTCGGCATACAGTTTCGGTTTTATTTGGATCACAATCATACTAACACAAAAATAGTACAAGCATCTAAAACTCTCAGTAATAATTGTGGAAGTGCATTTAGATCACTAAGTTGAAAGCATGACTAAGCAAGCAATAAGGTAATTGTGAAAGGAGTAAGCTTGAAATACCAAGAAAGGTTGTGTAAAATCGACTTAGATCACTTATGAAATGACTTTCAGTGTTCAGTGTATATACCCTAGTAGCACACATGTTGCCATTAAGTTGTGATAACATAAATATGACTTGCCAAGTGATAATCAAGTTACTGCAACTAATTATGATCGTAGTGTGCTACTTGGGTAGTTTACTGATTAATTTATTGTGACAGTAATCTACTGGCACTATTGTAAACTTGTAATTATTTTCGATATATTAGAGTTCATATATATTTTTTTTTTAAATGTTTCAACGTACATTTACTTTTAGGTTTGCTTACTGTTTTTTATTCAACTTCAACCCCTTGCGACATTTATTCCAATCCCACCTAAAACAACAACAGTTTTCATCTCAAGTAATGCTTTTTATCTCGTAATAGTCCTAAGAGTACTTCGTCTTCACTATCGCGTTCTTCTTCGTTATGATATCTTCTGTTTTCTTCCCTGATGTTTATCACTCTTTGCAATACTTTTTTTAATATTTCTATTTGGGATGTTATATTTATGTAATATTGCATTCAGAGGCGTGTCTAAACTATTATACCATATCATATTTTATGCTCGGTACATAAGCGAGAAGATGAAAATTCACCCACACAAACTATGACCGCATATACTCTTCCTATTTCTGGTGCAAATTCTAGCAACTGCTACCATGGTTTTATTTGCTGGTGCCAGTGTAACAGGATTTTATCTTGAGCATTTCTGTTACCGGAGCTGTGTGTGCATCACTGCCCTTTACTGTGGATCTGTGGTCCTTCTCACCTGTTCTGTCCTGCCAAGGTGAAACGAGAAATCGAGAAATGCCGGACTGTATGTACAATGGGTAGTACTTTGATGGCAGATGAGAGCTCCAGCATGGTATAGAGATTTCAGTTACCCAGTAAAATCTGTTTTTTTATTCTTTTCCCATTCCGCTACATTACACGAGGTAGGAACGTCAAATCCTTTATTAATATTTGGCATAGGGCAAGTACATAGATATAATATTTTTCACCTTCTTATTCTGCACCATGTATCTAGAAGGTGTAGGCGAAGAAGTCACGAAGGTGCTGCTCATGAGAAAGAGCTTGTAGCCATGAGGAGCATATATGAAAATATAAATCACATTTTAGCGCATGCGTCTGGAATCTCCCCGAGGAAAGGAAGATTTTTATTGAATATGATGAAAATTGTTAGCGCGCGATTCCTTTCCCCATCCTCCGATCTGTCTCACAGCCATACACAGACGACGCACGCAGGGTATTTGGGAAAGGATAGCAGGGAAGAAAAGAGACGGCTTGTGGTTGAAGAATATACCTGAGCAGTGGAAGCGCGACTGGGACGACATGCGATCTGTTTACATAGCGCATATGAAATTATGACACTTCCTTCGGTTTGTGGTATGTTTTGCAGTAACTATATGACGTCGGTGTGTGCTGGCCTCTGAGAAATCCAAAATGGTTAACACAATGATAAAATATCGGAATAATTGATAAATGTTTTGCATTATGGACTTATATTTTGTGGTTTGGAAGTAACATAAAAGTTAAGTTGGTTAGTCATAAAAATTGATGATCATAACACATATCAATAAACCACTAAGGAGGACTAAGAGAATAAAGATTTGTTTTCTATATTTATTACATAATTCAATAAATCTATTAAACAAAGAAATATAAAACTTGATAAAGTCTAACAGAGAGGAGATCCCATTGCTGTCGGGCTTAGTTTCCGTGCTACAATGGGTGGTACACAGTTTAAAAGAAACATTGAATTTTCTGCATTATCTAATGCACATAAAGGAAATGCTATGTTTGGCAGAAAATAATGGAATATTTCATGTAAATTTTAGCCAGATAACGCCTGTATCTAGTATGCTGTATGGAAGATAACAAAAATTGTATGGCGCAAGAAATATTGCAAACAATTTCGTTGTTTACGCGTCCTTTGGTTTGGAATTAAACGAAGGGGAATTTTACGCTCTTGCTAAAATTAATTATTTTTTTCTGTGTAGTACATATCATACAAACAAATAAATTGATACAATGTTGTACAGTATTTGTGTCATGATTATCGAAATTTTCAGCCTCAGGCTGGTTCATCTCCCGTCTTAGTCAGTCAAACACCACTTTTGGGCATTTTCGTAACTTCTCCGGGGGTGAGATTTGAACTCGTGACTTAGGCGTGAGAGGTATGGATGTTAACCAATACGCCGGAGTCGCCCCCCGATGTACAGTATTGATTTAATATTGATAAAGGCATTTTATTAAAGAATAGCGCAATGCAAAAAAACCCGCTGCAACAATTACTCGATTTTTCGGATTCCTCTCACAAAATCTGTTTTAAAATAAACTGCGTTGATCGCTTGACATATTGGATCCATGTTCTGACGTAGAAAACAGATTGACAAATAAGAATCTATGCACAAATAAAATAGTTGAATAAGTACTTTCCATTTGATTTCAGTACGCGTTTTTTTGCTACAGAGATACTTAGCAATCGTATATTTTGTTCTGTCGAGAAGAAAACATCGATAAAATCAATGATTCAAACTTACATGAATCAATACTAAGGTTATTTTTCTTCGTTAGCCTAGGTTTCTTGACCTATATGTATTTTTGTGCATATTTCAATAAATGCATAGCCATTTATTCTTTACTATTCTTTATTAAAGATAGTAAAGTATAAAAAGATTTATGATAATCGTTTAGGGCCTTAAAACCAAGTGTTGAACAATTTGCAAAACAATAATATAAGTTGTATCCTGTAGATAGGACTCAACATCCACTGCAAATATGATTCATCATTCTCTCGTAATTCTATTGCTTTTTCCCATTACCTTTCAATAAAATTGGGACATTTATTAACAAGCATTTGATTAAACGTCTTGTAATGTTACTTATGATATGGTAACCTTTTTTTTTATCAAACATTAATTGGCTGTTCGGGCGTCTGAGAATGAGTTAATGTCATATATAGTAGAACATCTTGTCATATTTTGATTTGTCGATTTTCGGTGGTATCGAACGGTATTACGTTTTGACCTACTCTGTGATACTTGTCCCAGTCATCGCCAGAACTTTCTTAAATAGAAAAAACCGCGAAAATAATATTTAATCTTCCTTGAAAAATAACTTTTTCCTTCTAAGGAAACGGGGAGTTCTCTAAACAACGTACCAAATTAAATCACCAATGTTTCATCACTGTAAAGCTATTATATGTTACTTATTTTGTTTTAATACGGTATAGTTGTAAAATTTATTAAGAAGTTAGTGCTCAGTAACTAAAACTTTTACTGAGTGGTCTAATTGTGGTCGTGTATAGTCAGGCACATTCATTCGGTTCGTAGTTAGTTTCAAATAATCAACTAAGATTGTATTTATGTATTTTTTTTTTCTTCTTAATATTATCAGCAAGTACAGTCATTAAAAGCAAGATTTAAGCAAGACCAAATATTTGCCACAGATGGATAGATAGCTGTGAAACAGAAAAGATTTCTTTATAATATCACAAATAATTGACCATTTTACAAACAATGTGATTGGGGTTTCTGACTCTTTGAAAAGGGTATACGGAATCAAGTTGCATCGCAAAAAAAGATACGGCACTTTTTGGATTTCTCTTCCTCAGCATGTTTTTAAAGTAACTAAGGATTGAGGATTGAGATGCTTCTGCACGAAATTGATCTCCTCAGCCTTGTACCACTCCAGAACATCTTTCGAGTAATGACATGAGACTAAATCTGGCCAATGAAGGATCGTGTTATCTCAGTAGTGGAAGTAGACGCTTTTGGAGGTATTCCTTAAGGTATAAAAGCTTCCGTGCACCTGGTTTCCCTACCGTATTCTGCCGATCATTGCGATTCAGCGTCGTTTGGACTTCTTTCGTGTGTAGTCCTTCACGTTTTGTCGCATCTTGCGGGAACGTTTTGTTTAAATGCAGTTTGTTCGCCACTTCTCGAACTGAACTGTTTAAATTCCTCTTGACAGCTTTCACTACGCTTGTGTCCTTTATTTTATACGGCGATCCATTTTGGCCCCACTATTTCTCCCGATCGATGGTCGAACATTCGTTGTGCTGGTTTACAACATGAGTTACCGTACCCAAGCAGCACACAATGATCAAAACTGGTCGCAGCAACTTGATTGTGACTAAATTGAGCCACAATGCAGTCACTAAACTGGTTTGGTACAAGTGTGCTACTACGGGACATTGTAACATTCCCAGCTTCTTGTTGACGGCATGTGACGGCATTTGTTTTTATATTTGGGCTTCTTCAGTCCTGCCATATTCATCTTCACAACGATTAAACAGCTACTAATGTAACTAAAACAGTGTAAACAATTTACATTGAACTAATTTCTGCAAAAAATTCAATAGAAAATACCCGATGCATAAGAAGTTACAGTTATTTTAAACGATGCAATTTAATTAGGTACACCCTTTTTGTTTTAACTATTAGTAAGACTGACTAAAGTTCTGTCCAGTTAGAATCCGGATTCACTTATTGTGTTGCAGCGGCACGGAAAGTGACCGCTGCAAGAATTCTTTTACAGCGGTTTGTTTACCTAGGTGCCACTTTATGTGGGTGTTTCGTCCAGTGAGTCAAAAGTTATTCTAGATGGTAGCCGAGAGGAGAGAAACAATTCTCCACACCCACGTTGATAATCCAACGTGGTCCGCAATAAAAATCGCAAAAACATTGAAAAATCCCCAAATCAACCGTGAATGATGTGCTAAAACGTTTTGGGTAGCATAAGAGCGTGGATCGAGGGCCTCAACTTTAGCGTCCTAGTGGAACATATGACCGCAAGCTGAACCAGAAGGTGTTGAGAACCGTCAGAGGAAACCCTGGACTATCAGATAATTAAAAAAATACGCTGCTGTTCGAAGAATTGGTTTGCGAGTAGGATATCGTTCTTATCGAGCCAGCAAGCAACCAAACATAACATTGAAGCAAAGGGTCGTCATTAAAACTCGAACTAGTAAATTGTACCAGCAGGTTTTGACGAAGTTCCAAGAATGGCTGCTCATCGATGATGATACCTACGTCAAAATGGATTTTGGAATGCTTCCTAGCCAAAAATTCTACATAGCGACGGCACTAGGAGATGTTCCTACGAAGTTGAAGTTTGCTTTTATGGAGAAATTTGCTAAAAAAAAACTGATGATTTGGCAAGGGATATGCAGCAGCGGAGCAAACACCAAAGTGATCATGACGAATAATACGATGGACTCGAAGCTGTACAAGAAAGCCTCAAAAACCACGTACTACCTTTCATTAAAGCCCATAAGGGTCCCGTGAAGTTTTGGCCAGATTTGGCGAGTTGCCACTACAGCCGGGAAGTCATCCAGTCATCATCGATAAAAACATAAATCCACCCAAATGCCCGCAGTTCCGGCCCATCGAGAGATTTAGGGCAACAATCAAGCGGAAGCCTGAGAAAAATGGAAAAACGGCTCGAGACACGACTCAGATGACCAAAATGTGGAACAAATGTGCCAAAGAAGTTGGGTCCGGAGGTGTGCAGCGTTTGATGGGAGGAATAAAAAAGAAAGTGCGAATTTTCATTAGGGGCTGTTCATAAACCACGTAGACAATTAAGGGAGGGGGAGGGGTTTCGAAAAAGTCTACGTTTGTCTACGATGGGGGAGGGGGGGATATACCAAAAGTCTACGTAGACCTTTATTTTTCTCTCTACAAAACGCAGAGAAAAATATCGACATAACAAACATATTCGAGGTAAATCCAAACATAAAATTAGTTTATTTTGGCCACAAACATAAACTTGGTTTCTTTCTAACATATTCTATGTTTAAAACCAAAGTGACATCGATGTTTGAAATTAAAATCATATTATGTTTATTTTCAACATATTAATGATACGAATAAACGTAGAAATTGTGGGTTCTAGTGGTTGGTTGGTTATTCTATGAGTCTTGGTTATCTTAATCCTGGATTGAGCTTAAATGCTAACATGTTCCAGTTTCAAGAAGTTTGCTCTGAGATGCACACAGTTTTAAGCCCTAAACTTTGTATAAATTGAAGCAATACATCAAATCAGTATAATATGGAAGCTAATTAAATAATGGAGCATAACATCCCGTTCACACTACAACCTATGTAACGTGATATAGACTATCTACATATTAGCATCTATACATCTAAAGACTGTCTACGTCAAATTTCGGACACCAAAGTTATAGTAGCAAAACAAAATTTACACATTATTCAAAAATACCGATTGTTTACTTCACAATAATAGATTTATATCTACATTAGAAAGAGTTGAATAAGATGTTAATCCTTTTTTCTGTTAAATTCTCGAACTTTCTGAGGTACACCCGCGATTAGGTACCGGACGGTATCCTCGGAAACGCCCACCGTGACGATTTTCCATCTTCTCTTGAAAACGTCGGTACCATTTGCTTTCTACTTAGTTTTAAAGAGTTTCCGCTTAACTAGAGCCCAGTACTTCTATATTGGGCAAAGTTCTGGACAGTTTGGTGGATTGGCTGTTTTTTGGCACGTATTTGACCTCTTGTACCTTATACCATTCCATGACAGATTTCGCATAGTGACAAAACAGACTGGAGAGTCGTGGCTTCTGATAAACGGTACCAATCGCTTTTGCAGACATTCATTCTCGTACACATCCTTATTGATAGTGTCGGTAGAGACGAAACTTTTAGATTTTCAACTACAACTACATATAGTCTGCCAAAACAAATACTTCTTCGAGAATTTGGACACCTTTTTGTCCGGAAATGCTTTAAAATGGCGTTCCTTTGCATTGCGGTAAAAAAAACCAGATTCGGAAGCTATTTAAAGTCTTCGAGTACGTAAGTTTTGTCGTCCATTTTGATACAAGAAAATGTTTGCAAAAAATTTTTGTCAAGCACCTTAGCATGACTTTTTACAGTGAAATTTTGCATGTCATCACAGTTGGTAAAAAATGCGTGTCCACTTGATTCGATTCCATTTTACTGAATGTAACAAGAATGTAAACATGTTGTGCTACGAAATAAAGTGGAGAGTTTCAGCAGTCACATGAGTGAAACTTTTCAGTGATCCCTGAAATAATTTAAAATCTACACAGAAATGAAAGTATCCAAAATTAACGTTGACAGGCTTAACTTTTCACCAAAAATAATTTGCGTGGCATTTGATATCAAATGTCATGTAGGTTGCAATCTGAACGGGGTTTAATGCTACACGCCTAAATTACTGACTCTAATTATCTTTTCGAGAGGAAAAAAGATATAACAAGAGACAGTTCTTTGAGCGTGTTGGTTGTGTTTCTCTATTCGTTATTTTTACAACATCGATAGATCGAATGCATGGTATCAACACAATAATAAGTTTATGATGTCAACCACCCAAGCAACACATCTCTTTTTTCCCTTTATTATCGAGATTTTCTGGTTCATCTCCCATCGAAGTCGCTCAAATCCCTCTTAGGTATTTTCGTAACTTGTCCAGGGGTGAGATTCGAACTCGTGACTTTGGCGTGAGAGGTATGGATGTTAACCACGCCGGGGTCGCCCCCACAACACATCTCTCATTATTGGTTGCAGAAACTTGATTGTGACTAAATTGAGTCACATATTAGTTATATTGACTTATTTGCAACAAGTGTGCTACTAGGGCATTGAGTATTATCATTTATACGTGAATGAGATGATATTTAATAGTTAACTTGCTCCCATTTGACAATCATTTAGTAGAAGGTTTTAGCGCATGTGAAACAAAGTAGAAAGTACATTAAGAGGTCTAGTAAGACGTCAACTTGCTTTGGAAAACTTTCAAAGAAGATAAACTGAACTTGATATCTAAAGTAAAAGCAAAAATAGCCGCATATGCTTTTATTGTGGACTGCATTTTGCTACAAAAGTGAACGCAGATCAACGCAAAAGCATCCACAAGGCAGATATTTCGTCGAAAAAAATAAGACCAATCAAGATTCTGTAGCAACGCCAGGAAGAAATTCTTTGTTAGCTCAACGAGAACGGAGCTACGGAAGTTCTACGGATAGAATCACGTTTTGTCAAAATCATTGGTCTTGACATCCAAGAAACAATTTCACCAGAACTCTAGTAGCACACTACGATCATAATTAGTTGCAGCAACTAGGGAATTTCCGCAGATGATCTTTAATTATTGGTTCAAGCAGCTATGGTGTGGGCATCTTTAGCATTTGCACAATTGATTGTTGTTATTTTTTATTTATGCCAATTTTTTATAAAACAAAATAAAAATGAATATCTGAATAACCTGATTGTTTGAGTTTTATTTCATAAACCGTTCCTCAAACCGACACAGCCACATATTGTAGAGCATTGTGCATAAAATAAAAATGCATGAATTTAATAAAGTCTACGTAGACTTTAAGGGGGGGGGGGGGGTTTGGAAAAAGTCTACGAAAGTCTACGGTGGGGGAGGGGGGGTTCGAAAGTGCCAAATTTCGGTCTACGTGGTTTATGAACAGTCCCTTAGAAACGAAGAGAAATGATTTGTATCGATATTTTTTCCTTAAAGAAAAGTGAATTGAATTTGTTTTGATGTATTAAAATTATTTGTACGTCCATTCGTTACCGAGATACAGATGATTTTATTATTCCGACAGACGACTTCTAAAATCACTCATATTTCCATTTTGAAAAAAGGATTTTTCCTTACTTTCAAACATGACTGTGGATTTCGTTTCTTTGAAAGCACATTGAAACGCCTTGTGAATCCACTTTGGACTATCGAGTGAATGATTTCCATTCGATATATTTTTCTGCTTTATGTTAATTGTAATGTTACACCGTAGCAGTAAAAGCTCATATTCTTCCAGCTTATGTCATGATTTTAAATTTTATTACTGGCGAGTTAAAAACGGCCTCAAAATAGCTTCTCAATGTTAAAAGTTTTCATTTATTTTATTTTCACAAAAATATGTTTTATTCTATAAAAATAAAACTCCAACACTTCCAATTAAATCTTCTTGTTCTAACAGTGTTCTAACAGTTTCCGATTCTCAATCAAGTAAAACGTTTCGCATAGAATGGTTAAGGCATGAAGAAGTTTCATTCCATTGAAGCATATCTAAAACACAAATTCGTTTAAAGCCGAGTGTGAAAACAATGAGGGCGACCATTACCAAGAAGTAACGGAACATAGTTCACACTTTTATTTAAAAAAAATGATATCAAATCAAATCAAATTTGAATAAACATGTTCGCAGCTGGTCTGAATGAAAATTATTACAAAAAATCAGTCCTTATCACACGTACTACCATGCTGAAAGTTGATACAATCGCATGTCTATACCAGCCTCATCATGTGATCGACATTATATTCTATCAGACACCCAAACGGTTTTGTTATTACAGCGGAAATCCATTGCTTTCTCGTTAGCATCTTTGCCATCGCACGACCCACGAGGCCACTCTCAATTTGACACCCCAGCCTCTCTTTTGCCTGCCGATGGCCCCATAGCAATTTTGTTCTGGGTAATCCGTCAGAAGGCAATAAAAACAAAAACACACGCGACCACGTTTTTCTTTCCCAGCTTCTCTTTCAATCAGAGTGCTGAAATTTCCATTCACGAATTCAAATCCAAACAAGCCGTAAAGTGTGAACGAAAAACTCGGTGGAATAGTTTTCCGACGATTATCTCTATCGTTTTTGGATTTTCCACTTTCGTTCTCCGCTAGGGAATCAATACTAATATGCCAGCAACGTAACGCGTCATTTGGATATTGTAGGAATTCCTCATTCATAGATAAAGCCCCTAATTTTTTTTCTTTTTCTTTTTTTTTTGGGAAACAAGATACTTTAAATGTAGATCTGTATTTCAATCGTTATGCTGAAGCCTTATGCAGCCACGACAAATGAGTAAATAAAAACTAGAATTACGGTTTACCTAAAAATAATTAAAATTAAAAAAGCAATCATAATATCCTAGCAAGAAAGGAAAGTGAAAATAAATACTACTCGTGACCCAAAAATAGACACAATTTATTGTATTGTAGTCGGAACAGCTGTTGTGTCGTTAAAGAGAAAAGTGAGAGAAGAAATTCCTCGCTTGGGCCATAGACGCGTTTGTGGATGCTTATTGGTTTCCCTAACATGGATATGTACAGAAAGTAAACAGCGATGACCAAAACTTTCAAACCAGAATTTTGTAAGAATGTGATTTATAAAAACAGCGAAATTTAAAATATTTATTTATTAACATACGGTTGAGAGTCTTGGATCAATTCAACAAAATGACGAAACAGCCAAAAAGCAAAAGATCAATGAATGCACAACCAAGAAAAAGATGATAAATTGCCTTTAATTGATAGCCATCACGATTCACAAAACAAACACCGGGGCACGCAACAAATGTCCGAGCAACCATTACCATGTCAAGTTGCTATCTAGATGGTATGAAATTAGCATTTCTTTTGTTCTTTTAAAAAAATTCGGACAAATGTAGGTGTAAAAATATTTCCTGTAATTATAGTGATCACCTACTGATAGAACTGGTTTTTCTGTGACGAGTGACAACCCTTCATAACCCTATATAAAACGTCTACACAAAGTGTACGCTTGACTCTTCCCTGCCATACAGGACGGCAGCAATCAGAGATTTAAGACATGAGAAAGCAGCGTATTAACATGCTTGGATGCGTTTTAAAATCTTATTTTATCGCAGGTATTTGTCAGATAATTTCGTTATATGAACTTTAAAAATCATCCAATTTGGTTCGTGGTGTAAAGGTTTCGATTTGTATCACGTGCAAACATGTACAAAGCAGGAGGGTCTTTTCAATTTATTTCTTCCGTAATTTTCCAGTCTAATGAAACTTGCTTCATGCGTGCGAGTGGTGTTCAAAAAGGCAGCTATGTTTTCATACAATCGGCTACGTTTATGTCTTTCAGCGAGCTTACTTGAAGGATTCTGTAGCAGAACTATACTAATTTAACCTTTGCTAATGATAGATGAAAAATTTACTTTGAACTTTTAAACATAAAGACCAAAACAGTTACGGTCTGACGGCGATGATCCCAGGAGAGGGCAAACGATTTGACCTATCTATGACCCCCGGTGAGGAAAACAGGGAATGGTGGTATGAAAATGTCTAATATGTGCCGTTTCGAGTCATGTTTCTTCCATTTTCCCCCCCAAACGACAGCGAAAAAAATCCATATGATTATGTTCTATGTTACTTATAACTCGAGCGACACACGGTGTGTGAAACGATGATATGTGAGCGTCTGTTGTGTTACTAAATCAAAAATAGTAAACAATATAACCACACTCACATATGTTCCCATTGTCTGGTATGGCATTTATATTTATAAATTTTCTACTTAAAGTGCGTGCGCCACTCGCGTCGTCTCGTGCGGCTTGGTCGGGATTATGGATGTTCCTCCTGCTGTTACCGCTAATGGAGAAAAATTTCTTCTCTTCCCTAGTCTGATGATGACGGCAACGTGTCTAACGCATTTCAGACGTGATCATTTTTCCCCAATATTACAAAATGCTATTTTACCTACATTTCCTCGTGTCGAGAACAAATGACAGTTGTGCACATTAAAATCGTTTTTGATTTATTTGAACTTTGATTATATCGAAGATGCAGCCTAAAATAAATACATGAAGTAAATTTTACCTTTTAACTAACTAATACCCTATCAGATAACTTTGTAGACCTTTTGATCTTAACCCTACAGAGACTACATCAAGGTAAAACTCGCAGCTGGTACTATACTGAATATGTCCGTGGCAATTATACACAAGCATCAAAAGAACAATAAGTGACAGCCCGTAACAAGGTGGTTGGTCGCGAGCATCACTTGAGTTACTAATTTCATAGTTCCATCATCGTTTCCACTGTATAGTTTCAAGAGCGCTCCGCAATCTCATCAACGTGTTAATGTTTCCATTTTTCCCATTTTATTATACGTATGCTCTTAGCTTGTTTCATGGTGAATGCTGCTCCTTCGGTCGCGCCATGTAGTTGGTGTTATGATTGATGTATCTCAGCTGTCACATATGACACTAAACACGCTTCCGAACGTATAACTGCGATGACATTTTGTAAAGATCGGCTGACAAAACTATTATATTACTGACAGATAAAGATAGTGAGTGTAGCAAATGTCTCTTTCTGGCTTGTTTCGGCTGTCTGTGGAGATCGTGGCCTCTCGGCAGCGATGGGGTCTGCCAACATAAGTAAAAACAAATGGTTAAGCGCGCGCGACGGCTCAAAACCTTCTGTACAAGATTGGTCTCAACAACAAGAACGGGAGAAGGGTTATTATTGTTGTTGATCTTTTCGGCTTGAAAAGATGTAAATTAAGAAAGTCATAATAATAATCGATTAGATTAGACGCAGTGTTTACCAAACAGCGGCACAGTTGAGCTTGTTACTTATTATTCTTTTCTTCAGTTCGAGCCACGGAAAGAAGTGACTTCTCTTTCATCGGAGAAGTTTTTTTAATGCTCATTGTGTTTCCTCTTCTTGCCTAATTGACTGAGGGGTTCAACACACACGTTTCGTGGTAAGAGAGAAAATGTCATCATGAATCGTTTGACTTTTAGCGCTTAACCCGTTTCAAACGTGAGCCGAAGATGTGTGGATTATTGTTTTCATCAAAAGGTATCATCAACTAATTTTCCTCATTTGAGTCTACATGTCGCGTTTTATGAGAAACGATATTTTATTTCAACCCTCTTTACAGTTCGATTCGTACCGAAACATTCAGTTAACATTTGTGTCTTGTCACGGGTGTTCGGTGGGAGTCATATGAAACCGATACGATCCGTTGCTTCGAAATGATGATTAGGTGGGAAATCGGAAATAGATTTATAGGCACGGTAAAATTGATTTATGCTCTCTATGGAACTGTTTGAAAACTCATCGTTGTGTTTGTATTTATGAATGAAGAACATTTAAGAAGATGAAATATCCTGGAGAGTGTGAGCAGTTTAGTGCAATATCTGCAACTAGAAAATGAGCAGAAAAATTAGTGTTTTCCATTTAATTCCAACTACTTTTGTTACTTATCTTGACAGATACGCATATTTCGTCTACAATGTGCAGACTTTTTCAGTGTCGTGTACGTATACTACTAAGCAATAAGGGTTATTGGAATTAAATGGAAACAACCAATCTTTCTTCTCATGATGAAATAGTTACTTATATAACAAGTTGTAAACCAAAATCAAGTGATTTATCGTAAAAGTAAAACAAATTCTATTTTGGAATAAGTGGCGAAATTATTTAGCTACACTTTTTCTAACCAAGCTTGAAATGCTAAAAAACTAAATTCTACTGATGTAGAAGGAGATGTTCTCTCACACCTTTTTCTAACCAAGCTTGAAATGCTAAAAAACTAAATTCTACTGATGTAGAAGGAGATGTTCTCTCACACCATGAGGTACCAAGAGTGAACAGTTCTATTTGCTAGAATGATATGAAGAGAAGGTGTTGAAAGTTCCGTCAGTGTACGGTAGGTTGGAAATAGAATAGAAATATTGAAAATTCAGCGAAAGGGCAAGGGAAAAGTAGTACTCGAACCAAGGACGTTACTATTGCCTAACATTCCACTGCAGGGTAAGTCAATGTTAGGAAAATGTAGGAAAAAATCCCACATCCAACTGGCAATTGAACCCAGCAACGCCTTGCATGCTGTTGCTTTTTAGCTGCGCCTTTACCAACTGAACAAAGAGAAGACAAACCGAAACGTTGTTTTAAGACTCCCGACGTTTCAGCCTTTTTCAAGCATAGTGATGGCTATTATTTCCGGTAATTTAAGTTTACGGATGGAGATGAGTACCTATGTCTTGAAAACATGTTATTTGAATTAAGAACATTATTTGATTGCTCATTTTCCTATGGTCTGCAATGAATTTACTGGGTCTATAGAACCACTTTCAAGGTATGTTTACGTTAGAAAATTCAAAATGATAAAACCTCTCAAGTCAATTCATGTTACAACTAGATTGATACAAATATCTAAGTTGAGAAAATTTGTAACCTGAATTTCGTTCTTGATTAGATGGAACTTCTCGAAGTTCTTGTACCAACTAAACAGTTCGAAAGAGTTAAGTATATGTTGGTAACTTAAAACCGGCACATGCAAGTGGCGTTTAGGACATGAGAATCAATCAAAAGAGACGAATAAAATGCATTTAATTGACATGAAATATTTAATTATGTTTACATTTACGTTTCCGTTTTACGAATTTCGGGGACCCCTATAAGTTTGAGGCTTCCTGGGGTTCCTATAAGTAGTTGCCTCAAATAATGAATGTATCCTGAAATCATCAACGATGCATGGATTAAAGGTATCTTCTTTGCATTATAAAAGCATACACACATTTAGTTTAGCATGTCACATGTAATAGGGCTTCAAAAAGATTTCACCCAAATAGCACACGAATTATCTCTTAAATTCCACATTTAGTTTATATGTTTTTGTTACAACAGAGTTTATGTCAAGTTCACAATATACAAGAGATGTCATTAGTGGTACTTAATTAATTGACTTAAACTATCAAAAACAAAACATTGGAATTAAATGGAATCCCATCTTAAACTTTGGAAGTTTATCAGCTGCTTAGTGGAACTAGAAATGAGAAGAAAAATTAGAATTATCCATTTAATTCCAACTACCTATATTGCTTACTTTGCCAAATACGCGTATTTTGTCTACAATGTGCAGACTTCTTCAGTATCGTATACTAATACAAATTTTCAGTCGAGTTATTACTACAAGACACTGAAGAAGTCTGGACATTGTAGCGTATCTATCAAGAAAAGCAATAAAGGTAGTTGGAATTAAATGGAAAATTCTAATTTTTCTTCTCATATTTAGTTATTTTGCCACGTTAAGGGTACATATATAAATGCGCTTTCAAAAATATTTGAACTTGAATTAAAGGGTGTACGGAAGCAAATTGCAACACACACAAACATTCGGCAATACTAGCCCGTTCAACCAATCATCTTCAAACCTACAGGGAGTAAAATAAAACATGTTATGAATATTTTCCCAGGTTTGTTTTATTCAATTTCAATTACATACCCAAATGCATGAACCTTCTTCTTTACACTATTCATAAGGTCCTGTACAACATTTGGACCAACTTTTTTTTGTGTGGCAATCATTTTTTTCTTGTTTGTTTTATTCAATTACAATTACATACCCAAATGCACGAACCTTCTTCTTTACACTATTCATAAGGTCTTGTACAACATTTGGACCACCTTTTTTTTGTGTGGCAATCATTTTTTTCTTCATATCTTTCTCCGATTTCACTTCCTTAGGATGCTTCCGATGTGCCTGCTTCATGATGGCCCACTACTTTTCAATGGGCCGCAATTCCGGTGCGTTCGGAGGGTTGAGATGCTTCGGCACGAAATTGACCTCCTTAGCCTTGTACCCAAAACCTCTTTCAAGTAATGACACTAGGCTAAATCCGGCCAGAAAATCGTAGGACCATCATGTAACGCCAGATGAGGAAGTTGACGCTTTTGGAGGCATTCCTTTAGGTACACCTGTACATTGACGAACGGGGTGCTCCGCTTTCCACACGAGTAAATTGCTTGCCAAATAATATATTTTTTAGCAAACTTTGACATCTTCTGCTTTCTAACGTACTCAGGGTCATCGAATTTATGATGAGCAGTGAAAAACTGGAGCCCCGAAAGCTGCTGGAAGTCTGCTTTAACATACGTCCCATCATCCATAACGGGCAATGTGGTTTCGTCAACATCTGGGAGTAGAGCTTCCGTGCATGTGTTTTAGCTACCGTATTCTGCCGTTCATCGCGATTGGGCGCCTTTGTATTAGTACGTGTGTAGTCCTTCGCGTTTTTTTGCATCTTGCACGATCTTGGTTAGATTCAGTTTCTTCGCCACATCTCGAACTGAACTGTTGGGATTCCTCTTGAAAGCTTGAACTACCTGCTTGTTGTCCTTAATACTATACGGAGATCCATGTTTGCCATTTTTTTCTTTCCGATCGATGGCCAAACGTTGATGGTACCGATTTAAAACACGAGACACCATAGAATGTAGCATTCCCAGCTTGTTGCTGATGGTACGATGAGAAAGCTCCGGATTTTCGAGGTACTTGCGCCAAATTTCTTTGCGCCACTGCTGTTCTTCCGGCTCCATCTTCGCAACGATTGCACATCTGCTAGTGAAACTTACACAGCGTAAACAGCTACACATTGAACTAATTCCACCCAAACTTTTAATTGAAAATACCCAACGGGTAAAAAGTACAGCCATTTAAAAGTGCTGCAATTTGATTCCGTACAACCTTTAAACTAATTAAAGCCTTGTTCTTAATATGTATGTTCAAGTTATGTGATGTTTATTGTGGTGTACTTTGAACTAAAAATGCAATATAATATCATAATTTTCAAGTTAAGTTAGCTTTATTTGGTCCTTTCAATCAAATTGACATGATTTGTCTACTATTTTTATCAAAAACAGCCTCACGCCGAAAGCAATAACACGCCTTTCGAACGTTGTCCTTCAACATCGACTGCCATGTGCGCGTTATGACAGACTTCAGGGTTTTCACACTAGGGTGAGATGTTTTGCAGGCTTGTGCTTCAACATACACCCAAATCGAATAATCCAACGAGTTAAGGTCTGCTTGAGGGCCAACCATCTTTCGTCCAAGCGTCCATCAGTTATCGTTGGTACCGATTGAAAGCGTGGAAAGTACTCCATTCTGTTGTAGGAGAACGTATTGATTTTCGAAGAAGCGAGTCTTCACCCAGTGAAGCACTTAGTCCTTCAAGATACCGATCTACGCTTCGGTTGTAATATTAAAACCAGCATCCATGAAAACAAGGGACATTTGTAAACCGTTGGGTGCCAGCGGACGAAACATCATGACACCAGCCAGAACTTCACTTTCACCGAACATCGTCAGGTTTTCTCGGTGGAATAAACCGTACACGAAGAAAGCAATCTCTAATTCTAAATTTTAATACGCTATATAGATCATTTGAACACATAAGTAGCATACAGTTTAGTAAATTATTTATTTCTGTGGCATCACTGATCCACATATATCACTTATCATACTTGTCAGGGTCTTGAGATATAGATTAATATTTTTTTTTTAATCTTTATTATGGTGACTTTTAGCCTCCTGGGCTAGTACGTCACAGATATAGGTTAATAAAGAAAATCCATATTCAAACATCTGCAAACTTTTCCGAGAACATGCTACAGATGTCGACAATGGACTCAGCGATAACCCCGTTCCGAGAGATGGAATATTACTAGTAACCGCACAGTTTGTCGAACTTTATTCATAATTTATCGCTGAATTCACGGATTACTACCACTGTTTCAACATCAATCATAATTTATCTCGTGATTTATTGCGAAGTTTTTGCGAAAATATTCAAAATTGAAAATTGAGTCAAATAGGCATGCATAAAATTAATTCATTCGGTCCAATATGAATTGGATTAAGTATTGAGCAATTGAAGTTACAAAACAATTGAAGTTACAAAATTACAAAAAAAAATCAGGGAAATAATGTATCCGTCAAACTAACATGATTGAGCCTTCCAGACAAATGAACTGGGTTAAAATATGAGTGCTATCATTCCACCTGAATACTGGCTTTCCATTAATAATTCCCGTTATATCTCTCTACATTGAGGTTTGGCAAAACCTGGATTGAAGAAATCTTTTGATAAAAATTTGGATCCCTAGAAATGAGATAGTATGTACTAGGGATGAAAGAAAAAATCGCGAATTGCGAAAACTGTATGATTGCTTCGAAGGCTCTGAATTGTTAACTGTGAAAATGCTACTAGAACACTAAGTAGAGCGCTAGTTATAATCTTATGCTAACAACAATAATCATGCAAACGCCATAGGGCAACAAGTAATAAAATCATTACCCTAAATACACCTGATGAGAATTCCAGCATTGAAAAAGTACACTGTATTCGCATCCTGGTTTACGTCAAATGGATAACCTTACTGGGAAAAGATGAAAGGTTCTTTAGATTGCAAATTAGATAAACTTTGACCTCTCTAATGGACATCTGTTTCCCTTCCATCCACTGCTAGCAATCAATTTCTGTCATGATTTATTCAGCAATTATATGATTTTGTTTTCTCTTTTCGGCACTAGATCCCACCAGCAAAACATAACATAGCTGTAGATTCGACAATCATCCAATTTTGCACTGGTGCTACAATATGTGAGTGCGTGTGCGAGTGCAAGTGACCCAAGTGCTGCTTTTATTGGGCAATCTACCTAAACACATTAGTTTCATACATATTTTATCACAAATTTATATCAATAAACATGGATACAAATACTACATTCTGTTCCATGGGTACACAGAGGAATGATAATTGAAAATATATTTGTAGTAATACACCCCGAAAACAGAGTTCACCCCATGGGACATAAAACGGGAAAATCGCTTTTTGTCGCTCCCGCTCCGTCTCTTTAATTCTGTTATGCTCTTTGCGATTCTATTTTCGTTTGAATTGCGTGCTGGAGGAAAAAAAGTAAATATATCTTTTCAAATTTATCCTTCGTCCTTTATTAATGTTTACTCTATTTTGTCACAGTGTTTCATTTCTATTGTGTATAAATATACTCTTCTCATCAAACATCCTTTTTTCGGAATAGCGAAGCGGGAAGGCTTTAGGAAGGAGACATTACCACTCTTCCCAACCGGTACCCGTGAACACCGACATTCAATACGATATTGAATCCAGGAACACCGAGACGAAGAGATCCGATAACGCAGCACAGGTCGGTTACATGACGATTACGTTCCGGTGACTGACTTCCACCCATTTACCATATTATTTTTTGTCCGTTGAAGCATGCTTCTCATTCCAGAGAGACACATATTGAAACGTGGACGCATCTAGATTTTCAGACCAACCAGACACAAGCATCATCGGAGAATACACCAAGTCCTTACTCGTGGCGCGCTCATATAGATGGGTGAAGCAATAAAAAATCGTAAAAATGACATCTGTCAAATGAATTAAGTGTGAAATTATAAACAAGTTATTGAGCATTGTCGGCTAAATAGTACTGGCTACGGAGAACGTAATTATTTGTAAATTTATAAAAGGGAAACACTTGCGTTGGCGGGTGATCCTTTAGGAGGGGATAGACGTGTACGGATGACAAGATGAAAGGAGATTTATTGTTTGACTAGTGTGAAATAATCCGAAGGAAAAATATTAACTGTGTATCGCACGTTGTACTGGAAAATGATACTCTTATTTTTCTATCAATTTACGGGGGTGTCTCTTTTTTGATAGATCGGTGACACAGGCGATAGAAGGAAAGAAATGAGTGGTGTGGAAATTAAAAAGATAATGTAAACATTTAATCACTTCGGTGAACCGTAATAATGTCGTCTATGTACGCAAGAATTTTTGAGATATGTAGAAAGAAGGGTGAGTTCATCGTGATTTTGAAAAATATTTACAGCATAAATCAACATAATTTTGGAAATTGAAAACGGACACAAAGTTGGGAATTATTGTGGAAATATATTTTAGTGAAACTAGAAAATAAGAAAAAAGAGTAGTAATAGTAGTTGTAAAAAAGTAGTAATTTCCATTTAATTCCAACTGCCTTTATTGCTTATCTATACGCGTATTTCGTCGACAATGTGCTTCTCAAGTTCCGTGTACTATACTGTTACTTGCTTGCGGTTCCAATTGCTTCCGCACAGTATTCACCTGATTTGGCTCCCTCGAACTATTGTCTGTTCCCAAACCTCAAAAGATGGCTCATCAATAAAAATTTATATATGTATATGTATTCGTATATGTAAATATTATTAATTATGAATGAACTACTTTTTCATATATACAATAAGGACGAAAATAAATGCATACACATGGTAAACCTCGTATAGAATCTAAAGGAGCTTGCGTGAGTTTGTCAAAGTTTTTATTAATAAGTCAAATTCTTTTTCTTTTTCAAGTTCAGTTATTAAAGAATAAAGGAGAAATATTAAGCTAAAGCTAGGTCCATTTAGAACCTGAAATAATAAAATTATCTGTATCTCAGTAACAGATTGACGTACAAATAATTTTAATACATCAAAACCAATTCAATTCGCTGATCTTTAAGGAAAAAATATCAATACAAATCATTTCTATTCGTTTCTAATGCAAATTCGCACTTTCCTCTTTATTCCTCCCATCAAACGCTGCACACCTCCGGAGTCAACTTCCTTGGCACATTTGTTCCACATTTTGGTCATCTGAGTCGCTTTCAGACGGTTCTCAACACCTTCTGGTTCAGCTTGCGGTCATACGTTCCACTACGACTCTTACGTTTTAGCACATCATACACGGTTGATTTGGCGATTTTCAACGTTTTTACGATTTTTTATTGCGGACCACGTTGGATTATCAACGTGGGTGTGTAGATTTTTTTTTCTCTCCTCTCGGCTTCCATCTAGAATAACTTTTGACTCACTGCACGAAATACCGTGAAGTTTATACCACAGAAATTGGGCGCTTTTCGTAAACAAACCGCTGTAAAATAATTCTTGCAGCGGTCACTTTCCGTGCCGCTGCAACACATTTAGTGATTCCGGATTCTAACTGGACAGAACTTAAGGCTTCCTTTTTAGCAAATGCGAATTGCCGGGTCTTTCGTTTAACACCTGCCATAAAGTTTTGTATAGTCTCCATGTCACTTTAATCGTCGCAGAATGCCACTTTGTCTTGAACTGTTTTTCGCTCACAACAGCTTTTTGAGTCTTCTTCAGGTTCCGCTTTACGCTGACCCAATATTGTTCGGTTGGGCGGAGCTCTGGCGTGTTGGGAGGGTTCTTGTCCTTGGGCACCACTTGAACGTTGTTGGCAGCATCCATGGCACTCCATGGCCTTTTTTCCGTAATGGCGAGATGCCAAATCCAGCCAAAATAGAACAGAACAATTGCATCACTTCAGGAAAGGCAGTAGACGTTTTTGTAGGCACTCGGTCAGATAAATTTCCTGGTTGACTGTTCCGGTCGCAATGGCCAACGTGTTTTGTTTATCGTCACGATTAGGAGTCACCAGTTTCTTGTAAGTCGACAGTCCAGCTCGTTTTTTAGCTCAATTCACGGTTGAAGGCACCACTCCCAGCTTCTTTGCGACATCTCGGACGGAGAGGTTGGGGTTACTTTCATAAAAGCAGGCAACTCTTTTTGTCGTCGCTGTGGCATCCGGCTTTCGATTTCTCCCCGATCCAGCTTTCCTGGCTGTCGTCAAACGTTCACCGAACACTTTTAATACGTTGGTAACAGTTGACCACAATCACAATTTCGCCAACTTGGCGTAAGAGTAGTTTGGATATTCGTCATGCACGTGCAAAACTTTGATGCGTTGCTTCTCTTCCTTCGACGACATTTTGATAACTGAAGTGTTAATCTCAAAATAAAGGCTACACACACACATCTTCAAAATGAGGGGCGTGCAAAAAATTTTCATGCAGGATGCAAGGAAATGCGTCAAGTTTAAGTCGACCAAATTTTGATCGAAACACCCTTTAGCTTGATTTGTTTGTCAAATGATGTGAAACAGTATGAGAAGGAAAACTTGAATTCAAGTGCTAAAGTGCCCTACAAAAGATTGTCTACGCCTGTGAAACTACATTTTCAAGGCACCGACTAATTTCACCTTTTCTTTGTTAAATGTATACCACTGTGTTCCTGAAAACCTCGGTGAATCGTGGGTTCCTAGTGTTTTGTGCAGTTCATGTAAATCATACTTAGCGTGATGGATGTAAGCTCAAAGATCCTGGAAATCTCCTGCAATCAAGTTACAAGTTACAATGTTTACAACCTCACTTTTTTTGAATATTTATTTTAGCCATTATCTTATTCTATGTACCTAAAAAATTGCGCCGACCATTTTGTCATGTAACGATTTGCTATTTATGTTTGATTAAAGTACAACGCCAAGGGTGTTATAGAAAAGTCCAATTCCACATTCAGTTGCAGTACCATACTTTGTTCAAGACTTAAAAGAGGCGTTCCCATTAATTCCCATATCGACAACGATTTGGCGACCTAATAAATAATATGAACTTATCTAAAAAAAATCATATTGTCGGCATCACAAAATAAAAATACTTATTTCTGTCATGATATTCTGTCTGTATTCTGATATTCTGTCTGATATATTCAAAGAATCCGAACAGTATCAAGTTGATAAAACTTCTGGCTTCTATTCCTGTTGCTAATACCTTGTACATGAAAGAGACATACGAGTCAATGGCTTTAGTGATCAAGCCGATCAATTGTTGTTGTTGTTTCGTTAAGGAACAGTAGGCACAAAAAGACTGACCAAGACGACCTATTGGACAAAAAAAAAACGTGAAGAGCAAAACAGAAACAGTATGAATTAAACTACCTTCTTGACATATAAGGCTTGGGCTGCATAAAAACTTTGTGAGAGCATTTCAAAATGAAAAACCGGCTGCTATGACGTCTGAAATTAGTTGTTTCAAACGAAGAAATAATAGAAAGTATTTTCGTAGTTTAAAATTTGAAAAAAATTAGTGGACGATCCAAAACTCGATACAATGTTCACACCGGTTGAAACATATGTGTGATGCACGTTCCGAATTGTTGTCACAAACCTTAAGAACTTAAGAACAACTAGTAAATGTCTGATTTAGTTTAATTTTCATATGATCGTAGCTCACTGTTTTAATCGCTCTATATATCATAACGGTTGAAAAGTTCCTGGTCTGACACCCAGGTAGCGCCACAAAACAAAAAATAATACTGCGCCACGGTCGGGTTGGCAAAATAAGGAGGTTACACAGGAGTACATTAAAAAAGTCTACAAAGTCGTTATGATAAACCGTAAAAAGAAGTTGCAGCAGATAGCTGACACTTCTAAATGGGTGCCGCGTTTGCTCACAGTGGATCAAAACCAACAACGAGAGTTAGTAACGACGAGTTGATGATTCCGGATCAAGTTTGAAGCTGTTCTGGCGAAATAAAAAGGACTTTTGCTTCGGTATGTAACGATGGACAAAATGGATTCATTACTACACTCCTGAGTCAAATCGGCAAGCAGCTGAGTAGACAGCAGTCGGTGAACCTCGCCCAACACGGCAAAAATCGCAACAAACAACAATTATTTTTAATCAATGAAGCATTTTCAGTTAACTTCACTTCTAGAAGACTATTACGAGCGTATTTTTAGTACGATTGTTATTGGACTTTACTTGAAAAACTGGGAAAATTCAAACTCTTTTTAAAAATAAAAGACAAAAAATTAAAAAACAACTATCAGATTTTGGATGTACCGTCAAATGAAGTATTAGTTCTTCATACCGTGAGTTCACCTATTAAAAATCAACTGAAAAAAGTTGCATTAGACGCGAAGGCACCTTAGTTCACAAATGTATTAAAAGGTTGTTAAATCTGCTTTCTGCTATATCGCTAAGGTGGATAGAGCCATTGCCTTTTAATTATTCCAGAGATTAATAAGTTTTCACAGCAAAGTCCGCCTCAGCCCCTCCTCCTACCCACATATTTTGAATAAACATGAAACATGAATCGTAAAAGTCTCAACCTTTTTTCTACTAATATCGGAACATAATTTATTTCCGTTCCATTATTACAATCGAAATGAATAACGTGAAATCTCAATCATTATTCAAAGAGCCGTCAGTTGTATAAACATACATCTACTTTAAAACAAGGAGTTACTGGCATAAGACTTACTTTCGGACGATATAAATTGGATATTGGACATTGAATCCACGAAGAAACCCCATAATTGTATACGATCATAAAATAAAAGGCGTGTGTGAATGTTAGCAAACATATTTTTCGCTATTTCAAAATAAAAAAAAAAAACAAGGTATACAGGCATAGAATAAACAACACATGTGTGTGGTGTATCATAACATCTTAACGACAAAATTCCCATTGGCAATTCGATGTTATGGGATACCAAAAATTAAACAATTTCAGTTTTAACTATTTTTCCGCGTATCTCAATATTGGTTTGGTTACGAAATGAAACTTTTCTATCGTTCTCACATTAGTCGGATCAGGTTAGGTTAGGTTTCTTTATTAACGAGAGTTAGCCGGATCAATTTAATTACCAGAGGAAGCCGAAACCGACAAACTGTTTTCGATTGACACTTGTTACAAAATTTTACGACTTTCAAATCTTCCCAAGGTGGATTTGGAGAAGAAATCAATTAACCATTATATCAAAGGTATTATTTTTAACTACGAAAGAAAACGCTAATAGATTGGATGAGAAAATGACAATTATCGAAATCGGCAGAGTTCGCTACCCGTATGGTCTAGGTGGTGCGGGCCTGGGAATAATGATATAAAACAAACGAAGTAAAAACACACCGAAAAGGCCTTGATAAGATGATTATTTCTAATGGATGTGAGCCAACTTCATCGATGGTATCATTAGGTAACTTTAAAATCAGGCAATTAAATCTCTTAAACAAACCTTGGACAATCGATGGAGAATAGACAGTCGACTGCGGGAATATTTTGAAATTTTATTAACCCTGCTCTTTGAAGTTGACTGCAAGAAAATGTTATACCATGAGGACAGCTGACCGCTTTGTTTTGCTCTCACGGTACTCGAAATTTTATGATTAGTGCCAACTGCCATGTACGTTTCTATGCAGTTAAAATAAAAAAAGCCAGTTCTCTCAGTGGAATGAAAGAAAATGAGAAAGTTTTCACGTTTCTCAGAAGTAAAGAAAATTTATCTTTCCTTCGTAGAAATTAATGCATTTAAAAGTTTGCTCTCTAACCAAGAAGCATGAAATTAAAATTAGCAGCATCCATTCTTTATTACGTCTGCATCCGAAACAAAGTTTTGCATTTGCTTATTTTCGAATGGCACCATAATTATAACTTTTGCATTTCGCTGGATTTGCATAAAATGAGTGGCAGTATGGTGTGGTATGAGTTCTCCAAGTTTAATATTTGGATGCATTGCCTAAACAATAATTGTCTCAAAATATTTCCAAGACATAAAATCTGCCTCGGGCATTTGTCTGGGTGAGAGCCCAATGACGAACAAAAATTCTGCATCCAGTTGTTTTCATATCAAACGGCGATGTATCTGCATCTAGAATGTTTATTATAAAATCATTATCATATCACGGCAGACAAAACATTGAGCCCCATTTCAGCGCGATATGTAATTATACAAATCTTGATAAACCGAAATGCAATATAATCTGCTGGGCGAAAAGCCACCTTGCTGAAGGAACTGGGGTTCAATTTCAAAGAACAAGTATATGAATGGAAGACACATCATCCACAAGACAAAATACAAGCAGCAGTTTTCGGTGATACAATGGGATGCGCTTCCTAAATAATAATCATTATGTCCGATGCAACATGACGAAGGTAGCTAAAAACAAAATTAGCATGCAGCACAGAATTATCGCATGGTGCGCTAAGGCTAGCGATAAAATATGAAATGGATTCAACTAGATGATGAAATTTTGATGCTGAATAAATAGAGCGAAAAGTTAAGTTAATATAAGTTTATTTGTAAGGTGTGGAAAACCACTAGTGTTTAAAACGACTGTATGCCATAGTTATACATGTACCCTATATAAAATTATGGGGTACGTTTAGGTTCTGCCATGGTATTTCAAGCTTAACTTATCATATTGAGGGTCTTAAACTTGGCCCTAGTTCAAAGAAGCATCTATTACGATTATTACTTGAGAGCTTTGGATGTATGTACCATTTTTGCATTAGTGTAAGTAATGCTTGCCAATCTTAGCATAGGGAACATCGATAATGACTTCGACGTCATGGTGCCATGAACTATATTTTCGATGCAGTCGCACGTAAAAAGCGTCCGTACACTGAACATATTTAAACACAGTGCAGGTAACCCAAATGAACCTAAGCCACTGTGAGGCGGGTCAGCAACTGCTGTGTCAGGCAGTTTGCGAGTCAGGAACAGATATCACAATAATA
The DNA here is from genome assembly GCA_034211315.2 of Aedes japonicus. NCBI lineage: Eukaryota > Metazoa > Arthropoda > Insecta > Diptera > Culicidae > Aedes > Aedes japonicus. The sequence goes on from JASCZW010005828.1 coordinate 98,543, forward strand.
TTCGACCCATACCGCATCCCCGCCGGTAACGGAAAATGGGTTGCGGAAAGGTCTGATATGGCGGTATTATGGATGACGGACAAGTTCCCAGCCCAATAGGTTGTGTCCACCTCAAACGAGGGCTTCGCGGTTACAAAAGTGAACGGAGCTGCTATGCGTCGCCGAGTGGTCGATTGACTAGTTCTCACAAATTGTGCTGAGTAGCGGGTGACCTCAATACCTGGGCGTTGGAGTGCTGCAGCCGCTCTATCAACCCAAGGGAGCAGATTCTGTTTGAGGCCTTGACCAGGCTCAACGTAGACCTGGCCAATGTAGGTACTAATAGTACCTACCATAGAAATGGAGCGGAGTCGATTATCGACGTGACGTTCGGCAGCCCTGGGCTGTTGAGCAACTGGGGAGTGGAGGATGGCTACACTCATAACGATCACCTGGCGGTTCGCTATAGCACTAGGCAGCGAGCAGAGGGAAGAGTACCCACCCCGTCCCAGATGGAGGACGTCGTACTTCAATAAAGAAGTACTCAAAGAGGTGCTTGAGCGGGAACAGTGATTGAGCGTTACCCAGGATCATTGCGGTGATCAACTCGTAGCACTTCTTACACGGGTGTGCGACGCAACCATGTGTCGCCTATCGGGTAGTCGTGGCTAAAACCAAGGGCATGACAGCTCGAACCGAGCAATCTCCAGAGCTACTGCAGGTTGTCATTAAGGGACTCTTTTCGAGCCACGACCAGAGACCCTGGCCTCCTATAACTGAAGAATTGTCCCAAAACAATGGCTCCGCAGATGAAGGAGATGAGGCAACCGTTACAAACGAGGAAATCATTGCGATAGGCAAGTCGCTGAAGGTAAACAAATCATCAGTTGATGCAAAGATGTTTGGTCGAGTTCGTCTTCCCGGACGCCTGGAAAATCAAGACTCTCGTATTGCTACGAAAGACAGGGAAGCTACCAGGGGATCCATCGGCATATAGGCCTATACGTCTGTCGGACACGGTGGGTAATGTGCTCGAGAGGTAATGCTCAACAGACTGATAAAATACACGGAGGGTATAGGCGGTCTGTCTTAAAATCAGTTTGGCTTCCGAAAAGTAAAGTCGACGGTGGATGCCATTCTGTCCGTCACCAAGACGGCCAAAGTGGCAAACCAGCACAAGAGGCGAAGAGCTCGCTACTGTGCAGTGGTCACCGTCAGAAATGCGTTCAATTGGGCCAGTTGGGTGGCCATAGCCGACTCACTCCAACGCCTCCATTCTGGGAAGTTATTTCCAGAATCACGTGCTAGTGTACAATACAGAGGTTGGTCAGAAACGTATTCAGATCACCGCAGGAGTCCCACGAGGTTCGATCCTGGGCCTGGTGTTATGGAACACGATGTACGAAGAGTTATTACAGCTCGAGTTCCCGAGCGGGGTGAAGAGGTATGCGGCAAATCCATTGAAGAGGTGGAGCTAACGTCCTCGCACTCTATAGCCATTGTAGAGAGATAGATGAGTTCCAGGAAACTGGAACTAGCCCACCATAAGACCGAGGTCACCGTTGTTAACAACTGAAAATCGGAGCAACACGTCACAATTAGTGCAGGTAACTGCACAATGGAATCGAAGAGATCTTTGAGGTATACGCAATCATTTGGTAAACAAAAGGATGCCTCCTCATGGATGATGAAACCTTTGTTAAGCCGGATTTCAACAGCTACCGGGACACAATTTAAATTGGCTACGGCGCTAGGAGATGTTCCTGCCAAAGATATTTAATTCAGAGCTGTACAGAACGGAATGTCTCCAGAAGCGAATATTGCTATTCATCAGATCCCATAATGAACCTGCCATGTTTTGGCCAGATCTTGCAAGCTGCATTACAGTAAAACAGTGCTACAGTAGTATGAAACCAACGGAATTCAGTTTATATCGAAAGAACTCAACCCACCAAACTGTCCCCAGCTCAGACCGATAGAGAGATGTTGGGCTATTATGAAGAGCAAGCTGAAGGTGACTGGCAGTGTCGTAAGCCTACATGTCTCTTCCTGCCGCGGAAATGAGTGCTGTTTGAAGCACATCGACAGTTCTCAATTTAGTGCTTTCTTGATCTATTCAAAGCATCCAATCGGGCAGTGTGTGGCAAGCACAAATAAATGCTTATGCTCCAGAGCAGTCACGAACCGGGAACCGAACCCTTAACCTTCGACTTGGCAAACCGACGCTTATATCGACTAAGCTATTTTGGGCCCCATGCGGCTTACACTCAGTAGCAAAAAAGAGCCGAGCAAAATTTTCTTCCAAAAAACGCGTTGTTCAACCTTCTGTAACTTTGTCAATTATCAATATATTTGGCTGAAATTTTGACAACGTTATAACTAATGTTTCGATGTTTCGAACTATTGACAACGTTATAACTAATGTTTCGATCTTATGTGACCAAAATTTTATGTTGAAAATTTTTATAAATTTGAAGTTATCATAACATATGTGACCGATAGTTCAGCGTGGTCAATATTGGGTGAACAAGGAAAATACTCATGTTGGAGCCAAACCACTTAATGGAAACAGTTCAAATTTTGTCCACATAAATTTCTGTATTTTTTTAAGACATGGAGAAATTTTTAATATGCTACCTAAATTTTTCACAGAAATACGGTTTTTTGAAATTGGTATGTCCAAAATGACTTTTTTCACATATGTTATGATAACTTCAAATTTATAAACATTATCAACATAAAATTTTGGTCACATAAGATCGAAACATTAGTTATAACGTTGTCAATAGTTTGATATATATGTTTAATTTTCAGCTTTATATAATAAACAAACATGGAATGCTACATTTAGTACAAATTAATGGGATAACCCTTACACATAAACCAAATATCACCGAAATCAAGGCTGTTCACTATGGCACGCAAACAAACAAATTTAAATATGTCAACATAGACAAACATACAAAACATTTGCAGTTTCTTCATCAATTACCCAATTAACGATCAATTCAAATGGTTCTTATTTGGTAGTATCACCACAGGTAGTACGTATAGCCGATTTTCTTACGTTTGACGTTAACACACAACTGCCATCTGCTCAGCTTAAGCATCCATCCCAGTGTGCTCAACAGATGGCGTTAGGTTTTTTTTAATGACGATGATTTGTAGTGCAAAATGTTCAATGTGCTAGGTCTGTTTGTCTTGGATATAAATGTTAATAAATAAACGGAAAGGGGTAATATAAAAATAAAAACATTTTCATAAAACACTCGCGCTGTTTCGCTCTCTGATGATAATTGTTTATGCTGCTGATATAAAATTATGTTTAACAAATGCAAAACTACCCATCTTAAAACAAGTTTTTCTCCTAGAGAGGACAAAAAGGGGTCAAACAATTTTGCATAGATCTTGTAGATAGAAGTTTGTACTTTCAGTTCACGTACTCTGTATTTTGAGATGTTTGCAATTTTTTTTCTCTTATGACTAGCAACCATCTTGTATATTCAAAATGTGCGTCATTTTATACCCTAGAAGTCATCTTTGCAATGTTTTCAAATTCAAATTGAAATGAAAAAGTTACAGTAAAAAAAAGCTGTTTTTTAAGTCCCACCCTAAGGAAAGTCAGAAAAACTGTTATAAAACTAAACGTAGATGAGATAGAAGGTAAATTTTTTGAGCTAAGTTTCATTGAATTAAAATATCTACAATTCTGTGTAGGCAAAAAATCCTCTAAATCATAAGAATAAAAAGTTTAAATTTTTAATATGAACCGAAAGGGACCACCCTAGTCACCACCAAAAGATAGATCTAATTTTTTAAACTAAATCTTCCGAACACATCCATCATCTGTCTAAAGATAATGGTTTTCTAGTTATCGATTTTTGTCTGTTGTATGAAAGATGGCAAAGATTCGTTGTCTTGGCTTAATTTTGCTTGCAATTGAGCAAGACAAAATTTTGCACGACTGTTAAACTCATCAAGTTATCTATATAAATAAAAATGAGTTGGGGTTTCCTTTGTCACGATTTAACTCGCGAGCGGAAGGACCGATCGGCGTGAAATTTTGTATGCAGGGGTTTTTAAGGCCGGGGAATATTTTTAAGATAGTAAGAGACCCCTCCCTTCTCTGAAAGGGGGGGCTCCCATACAAATGAAACACATTTTTCTGCATAACTCGAGAACTGATCAAGCAAAGGAACCCAAATTTAGCATGCGGAAGTTTTTGGAGGCAAGAACTGTTTCTATGGAAGTTTGAGACCCCTCCCTTCTCTAGAAAGGGAGGCTCCCATACAAATGAAACAGAAGTGTCTGCATATATCAAGAACTAATCAAGCAAATGGAACCAAATTTGGCATGTGGGGTTTTCTGGTGGCGAAAAATGTTTCTATGGTAGTCTCCCCTCTCCTAGTAGGGGTGCTGTAATACAAATAAAACTGAAATTTCTTCATAAATCTAGATCTAATAAAGCAAATGGTACCAAATTTGGCATGTGGAGGTTTTTGAAGGAAATAAATGTTTCTAAGGTGGTTTGAGACCCCTCCACCTTCTGGAAGGGGAGACTCCCATAAAAAATAAACATAATTTTTAACACAACTCGAGAGCCAATGAAGCAAATGAAACCAAATTTGGCATGTTGAGGTTTTTGGAGGCAAGAAATGTTTCTATGGCACTTCACCACCCCTCCCCACTTTAAATGGGGGGAGGGCTCCCATACAAATAAAAAGCAAATTTCTGCATAACTCGAGAACTAATCAAGTAAATGAAACCTTTTTAGCATATGGGGGTTTTTGAAGGCTAGATTTCTATATACATAAAAACTAATTTCTGTCTGTCTGTCTGTCTGTCGAACCCTTATAGACTCGAGAAGTTCTGAACCGACCAACGTGAAAATTTATATGAAGGGGTTTTTGGGGTTGGAGAAGGTTCTTATGATTGTTTGAGACCCCTACTCTCTCAGGAAGGAAATGAGACACACATTTCTTCATAACCCGAGAACTAATCAAGCAAATCGAATCAAATTTGATATGTGGGGGTTTTTGAAGGCAAGAATGTTTCTATGGTAGTTCAAGACTCCTCCCCTTTCTGAAGGAGGGGGGCTTCAAACTAATGAAACTCAAATAATTATTATTATAATCGATGAGCCCAGTGCAATGGTTCAAGAAATAATCAAGCAAATGGAACCAAATTTGGAATGTGGGGGGTTTTGAATTCAATGATTGTATGGTGGATTGAGAAACCACCCCCCTCTGGAAGGGAGGGCTCCCATACAAATGAAACACAAATTTCTACAAAAAATTAGAATTATCCAGCTTACTTAAACACAAAACGTGTGTTTCTCGGATCAGAAGCATGTTTTGATAGAAGTTTGAACCCCTGCTTATTCAAGAAAAAAAAACTCATTTAAAAAAACCATAAACGTGCCAATTATATTAAATTTTCCTTCATTTAGTTGCAAGCGTAGCAGCGCACGCACCGGGCTCAGCTAGTATATCATAGTTACATCAACTTATATATCGCCTAAATCAGGTTTGTTGTATGCACATTTGTTTATAAAACACTGCATTTTTCATAAATACATGCAGAATTTTACACGCGTATCTTTCTTGTTAAATGCTGATGGTTTGGCATGTGGTTAGGCTTGCATTTTAAGCAACATTTACGTACAGCTTACCTGCTGAGCCCCTTACAAGAACTCCATCTTCTAAAGAAACTAATTCAAATTATTCAGACATTTTCAGACATTCAATGCATAAAACAAGACCAATGAGAACGTGCCACAATCAAATGACATTGAATTTCAAGGTCGTTACCAGGACCGACTGAAAAACATTAGAGTGAAGCAGATCCTTATGAGTATTTTGAGGCACTTTTATATGCATTATGATACCCTGATAAACAGATGTTATTAACTCAGGACTGTGCAAATGAATCTGGAATAATGGGTGACAGTATTCCAGAGGCATTCATACTGTAATTGAACGGAAGATTTCGCCACGATCTCGAAGGCATACAACTGTTTTATAGTCGATAGGCTTAAAGCTATAATTAGCAGTATTATTAAGAAACTTAGATTCACAACATTCAAATACTTTGAGGATTGCACTGCATGTATTTCTTATCGACTTTCACAATAGTCTAGCGGAGGCAAATCGTGACAGTACTTAATTGGCTGCTTATCACGTCACAAATTGATTTTTATTTTGTTTCGCTGAACTGCTAAATGACAAGTCATTTATCCATTAAATATACCAAAAACTATTTTAACTCGAATAGTCCTCGAAACGACTGCGTCAAGATCAAGGAACATGTAAATTTGCAAACATTGCCTTTTCTTTTTCGTCACTTCCAAGCAATCCTATCGCGAGTGGCCTTTAAATGGACAAACGTCAGCTCAGTTGAAACATTTGGAATAACGCAACCGGAAAGAAGATATATATTGCCCCATTCTTCCAAAGCACACCAACCCGCTATACGTTGAAATGTGTACTTTCAATATTTTATTTATTTATATTTTTGATCATATTTCCGTGTCTCTCGTTATAAAGAGAATTTCGTCTGTTGACGGCGGCTTGCTGTTTGTGTTTTTCGGCTTTTTATGCACGCGTTTGCCTGCAGGCAAGGTGAGAAATCTGCCGATTTTCTCTTCAATCTCTCACCTTTTTGCCGCCCGTTCGGATGTATAGTTTTTGTTTCAATTTATTTACACTGTATTTATAAATTTATAATTTAAAAAATTCTCAGGTGTTCGAAGAATTTTGAAAGCTTTAAAGACGACTGAATATGTGTGTTGCCAGATTTGGTTTGGACGTGATGGTTTTTTTTTCGTATTATTACTTTTATTTTGCTTCAGTGCGATCTTCGTTTTGGGACCTTGACGGGAAACCACGCTATGTGGTGTTCCAGATTGTTTGCACGAAAGATGTCGACAGGCCCAGACAGAGTGGCAGGCGAGCTGCCATACCATGCACGGCCGCACAATCTGGTAGTCGGTCTTTGTTCGTGAGACAGATTTTGAAAGATGCCACCGCATGTCTGATTCATTTCACAGATATTGATAATTCAATGAGCTTCTGTTTCCTTTGATCTGTTTTGAATCAATTATTATTATTTATTCATCAAGGAAAACTGATACACAGGAGTGCTGAAACGCTAGTTGAATTGTGGAAAGGTTACTGACAGAACGAAATGAATCTTAAACGTACTTTGAGAAAAGATAGACAACGATAGACCTGAAATATATCTTGCAATTTGCATAAGTTAAGAATGAAATAAAACATTCACCCTATTTAATAAAAAAATAAAAAATACATCTCAATTTGATAAAAAAATGTGTTGACTAAAAAGCAGCGAAAAACTCGGAAAAAAATTATTGCGGGTTGTTAAAGTGGATCTCCTCAGCTACTTTTCTATGGTTGGGAGAAGGGTCGAGAAGAGGTGTCACAAGAGCAACAAAGAACATTTATTCTTTCTCTTTCACTTTCTGCCCTGGATCTGAAAAGCACAGAAATAAAAATGCTACCCCATTCCCAGTTTTCTGCAAGCTGGTCCAGGCCGAACCCTCCAGCAGCCAACCCAATGAGGACCAAGTAGCATCGCATAACTTCTCATGCTGCTGGGGTTATCTTAGTCTTATTTTATGAGAAATTCTGGGTGGGCGGAAATGGGACGTAAATACAAAAAATGACTTCCCCGCTCAGCTCTCTTTCTATTGGGTTATGTTTTCCATTTTTTTTTTTCCTTTTCTGCAGGTCCACGTTTTCATTTTGCTACTGTTATATTTATATCTTAGTCATGAATTCTGGGTAGAGACAAAACACACGTTGAGCCACCGGTTATCCTTAGAGCGCAATGAAAACGCAAACCACCCAATCCTGAAAAGAACCTACTTGTGTGCAGAGGGCAGAATGGAGAAAACAATCGGAGCAAACCAGTAAACTTTTTTTTTCTAAATTTTATTGTTTTTATTCGCTTTTGCCGTTCCCGTTGCGCCCCATCTACTGCTCGAGATATTACACTTTATCCATACAGATGAGATTTTTATGGCAATTTTTCTTTCTAGGATTGGTTTTTATTCTTGCTGGGGATTTTTATTTGTTTGAAAAATTTATTGTTTTGATAAAAGGATTTAGCACCGAAGTTTTCTTTTCGAGGGTGCGCAAAAACCTACAGATTTTCTGCTTCTTGAAAATAAAATGCCGATTCTTTTGTAGCTTATCACATCTCTTGGCCACCTTTTGTTGAAAAAGCAACTTGAATAATAAACCTGTCCATAGTCACGTGTTCAAAACTAATATAATTCCCAATATGAATATTCCCCCAAACTCAAACGTAACTTATCATAGCGCCGTCAATCTCACATACCACACCCTTTTTGTTAACCTTTGGCACCATTTATGAAATTGACTAATATAGCTAGTTTTTCAAGCATATGGTGTGAGCAAAGATGCTTACAGCATTCATGGAAGACTCAATCGGATGATGAACGTTTCTCAATGCTTCCGTGTGGCCACAACTGCACAGGAGGGAGTCAATATTTTCCGAATCGGCCTGATACTGTTACCATGAACTGAATGAAACGAACGGTCATGGGCAAATGAAGATTAACTCGTAAACCACTTTAACATCTGGACACATTTTCTTCCTGCTTCACGACTCCGTATCGAAATTAATAGCAATTATTCTCAGCTAGATGGTTAGGAAGGACAAAGGTTTCACGGCTTTGCATGCCAATCGACGAGTAACATTTAAAAGGGGAAAAAAGAAAAGATTTTGGCATCGTTTCTCAAATGTCAGTAAGGCAAAACTACAGTGATTAATAAAATCGAGCAATTTCTTAATTTTAGCAAAATATATATAATATTATAATTTAAGTGAGCTGAGGTCAACCCACACTTTATTACGTTTTCGAACAAATTTGTACCAAACGGAATGTTGGATAAAAAAAGTCTTAATTGATGCAGTCTTAATAATCTCTCACATTTTCCCTGCATGCCATCAAATACTAAAACTTTCTTCTTCTTTTCTTTTTCTATACTATTAACTTTCACGGTCGAGAGCGATTATGAGGTTTCTGAATCGGTCCGAGTAAGAGAGACCTACTCAGCCCTGCCCTGTATGCGGTTTTGGAGGACAAAATAACTATGGAGCAGCTAAATACGAAAAAACATTAGATCGACAGGTTAGTAGGTCGACCAGTAAAGGTAAAATACAATAAAAACTAAATAAAAGATATTTCATGAACATATGTTATGAGTGATGACACATCATATGCAATGAATAGATGACCATTAGGGCCATCAGGGCAACGGATTGAAGCGATTTGGACGGGGAGAGTGAAATGGTCAACTCCCTGTCATTAACATTTTCTCAAGTGAAATTGGGCTTTTCTCCCCACCCTATGGGAAGTTTTCACGTATGATGGCTTATTTCGTACAAGTTTGTAGGATTTTATCACAGGAAGGAGATTGTCCTATCTCCACGCATAGATAAAAAGAAACATTAAATTTTCTGCGTTTTCTAATGCACATAAAGAAAATGCTGGATTTGGAAGAATATAATGGGATATTTCATGTAAGTTTTAGCCAGATAACGCCTAAATCTAGCCTGTTGTATGAAAGATTCCAAATATTATTGTATGGCGCATGAAATATTGCAAGCAATTTTGTTGTTTACGCCTCCTTTGGCTTGGAATTAAACGAGGGGAAATTGTACGCGCTTGTTAAAATTAATTGTTTTTTCTGTACGGATTGCGCGTAAGCGTCTATGCTTACGAGTTCACCCTTTGGCCTTCCAGGCAGAGGAACTTGAACATAAGCAGATGTCGAACTTGATCAAGTCGTTGGTAGAGAACGATTCAATGTTTTGTGGCTGTGCCTTGAAACAGTGAGTGATATCTTTTACATACATACATATGTACATACAAAAAAATACATACATACAAAAATAAATACAATACTGATTACTAACCTACAGGCTTTAATTAAATTTAATTAAAGTTAAAACGATTATGGTTGCTTGTGTATTTTCTGTGAAAATATTTGGTCCAAATTATATTTAGTTTATTGATTTTCTTAACTTAAAAAAAGTGAATTCTTGAAAACTATTTGCATAGGTCTAATAATTTATATTTGTATCTGTGTACCAAATTTCAAGCGAAACCCCTTGATACAAAGAAGTTGAACTGTTAAATAACAAATACAAGTCGAGTTATTAGTACGAGACACTGAAGAAGTCTGCACATTGTAGACGAAATACGCGTATCTGTCGAAGATAAGCAAAGGTAGTTGGAATTAAATGGAGAATACTAATTTTTCTTTTAATTTCTAGTTACAGGCATTCCACTAAACAGCTCAAACCCTCTAGGATTCAAATACAAGTATTAAAAAAAAGCGTTATTAAGCAGTTTTATGTGACGTAAAGAATTTAAAAAATAGCTTTAGGGGACCCTCCCCTGGATTTGGTCAAAAATAAGGCAAAGTTTGTATTTTTTTGTGGGAGATTGAAAAGGCGTACGAACTTTCGATTTTAACGAATCAATTTAATTATTATTCAAAATTTCAAAGAGATAAAAAAATTGTGAAAATTCAAAATGGCGGCTACAAAATGGCGATTTCCGTACGCCTCTGCGCGCAAAACATGGGACGACAACTTCAAGCCTACAACCTGTTGTAGTGGACAAAAATCAAATCTAGTTATCATTTCTGAAAAATAACAATATTTTCTACGGTTTGAATTAAATTTCAGACAATTTAAAATTAAACTCATTGCACAATGATCATTTGAACTGAAAAGTTTAATTTTTCGCTATTTTTTTTCATTTCAACCGTGTTTAAAAATTATAAATAATTAATTATTAATACAAATTTTTAGTTCAAGCCGTACAAAAAATTATAACCTTTCAAACAGTTATTTGATGGAGGGAATCGGATAAATAGATCAAGCCCGGGGCTTGAAGTTAGATTGAAAAACATGGTTCCGAGAAATCGCCATTTTGTAGCCGCCATTTTGAATTTTCACAATATTTTTATATCTTTGAAATTTTGAATAATAATCAAATTTAATCATCGAAACCGAAAGTTCGTACGCCTTTTCATTCTCCCACAAAAAAAATACAAACTTTGCCTTATTTTTGCCCAAATCCAGGGGAATCCTTAATTAATATAGAACTAGGGAAAAAACTCACCCATCACAAAACTACATCATCGCCAAGCATGGAATTCTTACCACTTGGCATGGTAGTTTTGATGCTTCTTTGCTACGCCAACTCGGACTGTTGTGAAATCGTCTCTTAGTAACTATGGTGTTCTTCTCGCTGCCAGGGAAATTTTGCATATTAGATATATTTTGCGAAAAACTACCTTTGGTTCATAAAATGTTTTTGTCAATAGTATTTTCAATTATAATAAAGATATTCTGGGTCATATGGTTTTATAAATGTATGGAATCGTGTTTTAATAAATAATGATGTATGATTTATTACTAGCAGCACTGATAAATTATTTTCTTAGGACCTTAGAAAGCAGAAGATGTCAAAGTTTGCTAAAAAATATATGATTTGGCAAGCAATCTGCTTGCGTGGAGAGCGGAGCACCCCATTCGTGATAACTGGAACGGTCAATGGGAAGGTGTACCTAAAGGAATGTCTCCAAAACCGGCTTCTTCCTCTTCTGAAGTCACACGATGGTCCTACGATTTTCTGGCCGGATTTAGAAAGAGGTTTTGGAGTGGTACAAGGCTAAGGAGGTCAATTTCGTGCCGAAGCATCTCAAGCCCCCGAACGCACCGGAACTGTGCCTAATTGAAAAGTACTGGGCTATCATGAAGCAGGCACTTCGGAAGCATCCTAAGGAAGTGAAATTGGTGGAAGATATGAAGAAAAAATGGATTGTCACGCAAACAGTTGGTCCAAATGCTGTCTAGGACCTTATGAGTAGTGTAAAAAAGAAGGTTCGTGCATTTGAATATACAATTGAAATTGAATAAAACAAACATGGGAAAATATTTATAACATGTTTTATTTTACTTTCTGAAAGTTTGAAGATGATTGGTTGAACGGGCGAATTTTGCCGAGTTTTGTGTGTGTCGCTATTTTATTCCGTACACCCTTTAAGAGCATTGAGAAGAAGCATAGTTACAGCCGTCCAACAGTTCTGCAAACAAAAAGAAAAGTATCTTCAGTCCAAGGACATCATCGTGCGGCAGCACACAGCCAAGCCGACCATCTCAAAACTGCAAGTTAACACCCTGAAGCAACGGCTAAAGACAATAGTCAAGGAGGTTTTCCCGGCGTGCACGATGTATTCTTAGTGGTGATGGACGATGATACATATCCAACACTGGACGGCAACGACTGGCCACAAGGAGGCTCAAAGTCACCTTAACAAAGACAACAAGAAACAAAACAGTCTTCACCAAAGAGGTAAGCTGAACGGTCAAGTATATCTCCCACGCCAAACTCTCGAAGAAGATGCTTCTATAGCTGAACATTGGTAAAAAATGGATTTTGAATTCTTGGGGGATATTGGAGTCATTGCTCCCTTATTATAGATAGTGCCACCAGTAAATATTAGTGAACAATTTCGAATCCAAAACGCCTCATTGTTTGATAAGGCATCTGTCAATAACTCCGCTTCATTGCAATTGTTTTTTTTATCGCCATCATATGGTTATGTGCGCACAAAAATGTCTAAATTTCAGCCCAATGACTCGACAAGCAATTTTACATCGTTTGAAAGCCTTGGGAATGATACAAAAGCAAGGAATTTGGGTACCCTATGACTTGAAGGCCATCCTTAAATATTTATATAAATGAGATCCTGCATTTACTACAATTTGTGAATCTTAGAGGGTTTGAGCTGTTTAGTGGAATACCTGTAACTAGAAATTAAAAGAAAAATTAGTATTTTCCATATAATTCCAACTACCTTTGCCTATCTTGACAGATACGCGTATTTCGTCTACAATGTGCAGCCTTCTTCAGTGTCTCGTACAAATAACTCGACTCGACGCACTGAAGCCTGGAAAATACTAATTTTTCTACTCATTTCTAGTTACAATTTGTGGTCAAATGACAAATAATACGGGTTTGACCAAAGTCTCGGCTATCTGCCGAAAGCTGCTCGTCAGGGGTGGAAGCAATTTATCCACAAATCAATCACAAACAAACAATTAACAAATAAAAAAAAATCATAGCTACTTTTACCACACAATTTTATCTAGTCTATATTTTTTAAATGCAGATGTTATTGGATTACGTGATAGCTCACATAAGAAAACAACCATGAGTCACCATCGAGATTCGAACCCTGACTGACAGTGTGGCGATTCTATGTGATAACCATTCATGCTTATGAACAAATTGAAGAAGGGTGATTAAACATCCTACGCTTGCTACGATTGTCAAAACAGTTTACGATGCACCGATGGAGGCAAATGAAGGTTCTATCGAATAATCTATTCGAAGGTATGTTATCCAACATTTTATAAATCAAGATGAGTCACCTGCTGAATCATGTGTTTTATGCAAGATATGATTGCAAAAATCCCAATATTTTATTAAGCATAAAATTAGTAAGGTATTCAGTTATAAAATTAGTATTAGTTCGAAGACAAAAGATTATGCAATGCACTAGCTGTAAAAATCTCGCGTATTGATGGTGATAAGACCGAAATCGTTGAAGCGTTTATTAACGCGTATTATTGTTTATTTTATGGAATTTTTTAATTTGAATTCGTTATTTCAAAATCCAACCAAAATACTTCACATCTGTAGCATCATCGAAATCTATTTGGTAATTGTAACTATTATTTTTTCAGATATCACAGTTGATGCCTCACGTGCATATCCAAGTGGCTTCTCAATCAAAAGCTGACGAATGACGAAAGCAACTATATTCATGCCACCAGTTATCACAAAGGGACAAGTGTTCAAAGTGCAGAAGGAATACATGGTAGACGGTTATATTGTGAAGGGATGATGACACCCTTCCCCCAATTAGATTATTGATAATTCTCACTTGCTTTGGCAGGAGGGTTAATACTCCCTTTTATACGATAAGCAGAAAATTCACAACACCCGTGCCGAAACAAGTGCATCACAAAAAGTCTTACAAATGCCGGAGGAAGCATTAGAACGGGTGTACAATTTCACAGTCAATAGACCTATTATGCGCTTCCGATGCTTCCATTCAGTCGTACAAAGGGATTAGAATAATCTCAACAGTTATTAATGGAAAAATTTCATTTTGCATATATTTGTTTTGAATCAAATTTTTATCTCCGTACGCAAACGGAAAAGCATATTTAAGCTATCTGATGAAAAATTGAATCCCACGAAGGGTGCAATGGAAAATTAAAATTATTCACACTTTGCATATCCATAGCACGCTTCTTCCATACCCTGATAGATATATCTAGTTTGAACGAATTGCTGTGACGTGATACGATACGCTGAGTTAAGTAAATTAAATATTAAGCCACAGTATTCTAATTTCTCACCCACCAATAGAAGAAGTTCATCAAGCTAATCCAAATAAAATTATGAAATGCAAAATTACTTCTGGTGCTGAGCCATGTCCAAACCGCAGGAAGTTTCCTTTTCTTTTTGAAGTGTTTTTTTTTTCATTCCCGTCTTTAGAAATCTTATATCTGTAGAATCTGTTCTCATCCGCATCCGCCCCAAATTGGAGCCTCTGACGATGATTGAGGCAAAGTACGGTAAAGATGAAAAATGTTAAATCCTCGTCCCTTCGTGTGGAAAATTGGGGAGTGTCGGAGAATGGTCTCGGTGGCGTCTCGCTAGGGGAAACTTTTGCGAAGATGCTAATTTTCCATTACGAAACATAAATCATGGAATGCTACGAGGGGACTTGTAGTAGGGAAGTTGCCCATCGGGACAACAGGCAATGATTGGAAGCAACATAAAGCCACTTGTAAATTTGTGTAAAACAATAAATTTAACAATGTTCTTATAAAAGCGAAAAACTTGGATATATATATTTGGATTTTTTTAGCAAATTACGCAATGCACTGATGTAGGTTTTTATCTGGTCAAACGAATGTGAACCTTTCGAGTGTACTTCTGAAGTACTCTACCCTCCGTGTTATTTTCTTGGTAACGCCAATACAGCCCAGAAAAAAGCACTCTAAGTAACATCATCCTACTCCCAGGCACCCATTTATGTACATATATACGATTAAGCATCCGTAATATTTATCATTCGGACTGCTGGAAATTGAAATTAAATAAAAACCACAAAATGTTTTTCTTAGTCCATTTTCCATTTTCTTTATCCTTCGTACTATTTACCAACGCACACACAAACACTGCCATATACATACATATATATTCACAACTGAAGGAAAATGTTTTTCGTTCCTCTGGCATGCGCTCAGAAATGGTCTCGCTTCCACCCAAAATACAGTCCATCAAAAACTATAACTGAGGCAGCAATCGCCATCTCAAATCTTGTTGTACGATTTTTTTTCTGTTGCTGTATCGATCGAGTTCAATTAAAAGTGTTGGGTAAGGAGTTTGTCCAGTTGGATTCCAGGAAATAACTACACGATTAATCGTTTACATACTTCATATGCAATCGATGAAAAACATTCAAAGGGGAGCTTGATAATTAGATAGATTATAAGATTTTCAGTTTCTAAACGTAATAAACTACAGCGATCGACACAAGTTCCATTTTAAGGCACTTCTCCTTGCGTATTGACTGTTTTGAAGGTTCTCAACTCTCAACGTGCCAGATAGAGGAGAATGGTATAGAACGCACCGGCAGAGCCAAAAGTCAACTGGTGGTCAACGATTTAAATGGCTTTTATAGAGTATTTTAAAATTTTATCAGGCAGTTCTTCTTGTTTCACAAAATGAAAAAAAGAAAAAATAATGATACAAACAATTAAAAATGGGTGTTCTGTATCACTTTCCTCTACGCTTTGATTGAGCGTTCAATGCCAATGTCAGAACTTCTAATTCGAAAGATCCCCTCCATCGAACGGGAAGCAAACTCCAGACTAGGCTATTTGAGACTGAAATCTATATCGAAAATTAACCCTTTGCTATGAAGTTATCTAACGAGCATTGTAACATTTATTTCTAACGTTTATTATTATTATGGCGGAATTATCTGTGCACCC
Organism: Aedes japonicus; assembly: GCA_034211315.2. Lineage (NCBI taxonomy): Eukaryota > Metazoa > Arthropoda > Insecta > Diptera > Culicidae > Aedes > Aedes japonicus. Next base: position 114,665 of record JASCZW010005828.1, read on the forward strand.
TTTAGAGGAAGCGAAATTCAAAATGTTGATGGCATGATGACTAGTTTTAAAATTATCTATTGTAAGTAGTCGGATGCTTTAAAACCAGATAAAAATGATAAATTCAAGTAAAATTATCTAAAGTACAAGATTTTTCAACATGTAAAATAATAAATAAAATATATATCTGGGATGCATCGCTCGAATCGGTTTTTCCATTGTAGTCACATAGATGTTCTTGCTAAAATACATCGAACCCTTAATTCTAGAAATAGTAGCGTTTAATTAATTACATTTCGATACTTCCTATGTATAATCAAAGGCCTCTTTCCACTTTCGAAAAACATATTACCTTTCATGACAAACGCATATTTCAAGACACATCGTACTGAAACAGAAGCCTCCTCTCATTATAAAAATTTGAAGCGTGGTCATTACTGAATCAGCTACCTGCTGGACCTTTTATCGGTTGATTGCCATTGTACTAAAACGATCCCAGAAAATGTTGCCCTTTTTCCGCTGTTATGAAAATACCAAATCGGCTGAATGTGTGGATGCCTCTTGCTACACCAGCAGTCCAATTTCTCGGCAATTTGTTGAATGAGTTTTGAGAAAATCCTTAGTACCGATACCGCCTTGCCCGAGCTCGCCGGCCGGGGGTACCGTAAATTATGCATGCAAAGGGAAAATTTAATCAAAAATTCTAATTTCCACTGCTCGGCTGAGATGACTTTGGTAAAACGGATATCCTTTTTCCTCTCTGGTGGTTTGCAGTTAGGTAGGAAAGTTAATGATACGGTTGATTTAGACGAAAAGACTCATCACGGCCAGGGGATCCACTAGGGTTGATGAATGTTGGAAATATATACATGAAATATATTCGGGGTCAGATTAACAGTAGGGACAAGGTGGGCAATTCATTGTTCAATGAATCAACTATTGAACAATGAGTTTTTTCCACACATGCACTTCCTATATGTACAATACTCAATTTATTGTCAAATGTAATTGAAGTATCAATTGAGTTTCAATATTTTCAATTCAATAAAATGTTTTATTTTTGTATGGTTTCAAAGCACTAAGCCTTTCAAACATTTGTTAACTGCATCAGGTACACACAAAAAATTCCAGTTTAATTCCAGGCCAAAGGAGCCGTAAACAACCATATTGTTAGCAACCTTTCATGCGCCATACAACAATATTCGCAATCTTTCATACAACAGGCTAGATTCAGGCGTTATCCGGTTTAAATTTACATGAAATATCCCATTATTTTCTGCCAAATCTAGCATTCCCTTTATGTGCATTAGATATCGCAAAAAATTCAATGTTTCTTTTTATCTGTGTATCATAAAGACTGCACTTGAAAAAAAATGAGACACTATGATTAGCTTGCAACTCTTTAGCGTTGAATCTGTTCTAGCGTCGATCGAAACTTTCGATTTGCGATGTGGCGAAGAAGGCGAACGTTTGCATCTGGTTTGTCGAAAAAAATATGAAACGCGCCGATACTGAAGAATCCTGTAAATCTTAGATAAAATAGGCTTATCTGTCAACGGATAAGCTGCTTCTAGTTAAACTTGAAGGATTTCGCTTGCATTTTCTCGTGATAGTTTAAAAAAGTGTTTCAGTGTTTTATTTTAGTAAGTGATCAAGTATAGTGTTAATCTAAAATTTTCAATTACAATCGTTCTACTAATACTCTAGCAAAATCTTTTTCATTAAGTGAAGTGAAATCATGGTAGCCAAAGCACGCGCCAAGAAGCTGTATTAAAAGTGGCTGACGAAACCGAGGCGCGTCCAGATGGATGACGAGACTTAAATTAAGTCGGACAAAAATAAATTGCCGGGCAGGTGTATTACGTTTCCACATCACGGTTGTTCTAATGTTTTTGAGGAGATAAAGAAGATGGAGGAGGACAAATTCGCCAAAAAGTTCCTTTTTTTGGCAGCCATCTGTGCGTGTGGAGAGATGAGCCAGCCATACATCACGACGGGTACCAATAGGCAAATCTACCGAGACGAGTGCCTTCAGAAACACCTGCTACCCTTCCTGGGGTCTAAAAGAGGCGAGACGCTTTATTTTTTGGCTGGATTTGACATCCTACCATTAAGCGCTGCTGGTGTTAAACTGGTACAAAGATAACAATGTCGTTATCACTTCAAACACAAAACACACCCACTGAACTCGTCGGAACATCGTCCGATTGAGAAGTTTTTGGTCATCAGTTTGGCCTTCAAACTTCCTTAAACACCTAAAGTATTCAAGATTGAGCTGGCTTTGAAGAAACAGTGGGTAAAAGTATCAAAAGAAGAGTGGTATCAAAGACCAAATTCGGACAATCGGTCATAAAGAGGAGATCTAATTAACCCATGAAGTAGAATGAAGGGTGCCCATTCTCGTATTAAAATAGTCAAAAAAACTATTATTTTTTCAATAATATTTGTTTTCCAAAAAATTATAACTTTTCGATAGCTGAACTGATTTTTTGGTTGACCCCTCAATGAGAGTTTTTTAATGCTAAATTTAGGAATATTACAAATACTAAGAAACATTTGATACTGATGCCGAAATTACATAACAACTGCTTTTTCTTGGCTTTCATTGTGAGGGGCTTCAACGACTTTTTGTGGTAGCATTGTTGACAAATGAATAATCATTTGTCTCATCAATTCTAATTTTTTCTTCCGCTGCATAATCGTACAACATATTGGAAACTTTTCGACATATCAACATCCAAAAGCCACACATTGAGCACGTTTCATTTTTAGATTATTTTTTTTGATTGAACTGCTTTAGTACTTTGTTGTCTAACTGATAATTTCTTTCATAACATTTCTTGTTAAATGTGAAGCGTTCTATTCTACCTGTAGATGAGTGATATACCTATACGTTTAACAATAACTCATCAGTATAAATCTCATTCATAAGCAATGTCGTCACATACAACTTTGATGGGGTGCAGATGGAAGACGGAATTTGAACCACGAATTGCATCAGTTGCTGGGAGAACCTACCATCGTACACATCACTAAATCGGTCGACTACGATGGGCTGGGCATGTCGTAGGAATGTCGGACGGCAGCCCAGTAAAAATAATTTTCTCGAAAACGAACCGACGGGAGAAGAGGTGCGCAGCGAGCAAGATGGATCGATCAAGAAGAAGGCGACCCACGGTCTCTCTGCAGACAGCGAGGCTGTAGAGCTACAGCCACGGACCGAATACAATGGAGACAACTTCTGTGGGCCCTATTACCGGTCTGTTATTGGAACTATTCGTTCAAGAAAAGTTCTATTTGCCACTTGTTCGTAGCAATACGTTTACATAAGCTTTGACCCAATAGGCTTCGTGTAGTAAGTGACACAAGGAAATGTTTGGTAGTGTTTAACTATAAATTAGAAGAAAAATTAGTATTCTCCATTTAATTCCAACTACCTTTGCTTATCTTCGACAGATACGCGTATTTCGTCTACAATGTGCAGACTTCTTCAGTGTCTCGTACTAATAACTCGACTCGAGTTATTAGTACGAGACACTGAAGAAGTCTGCACATTGTAGACGAAATACGCGTATCTGTCGAAGATAAGCAAAGGTAGTTGGAATTAAATGGAGATTACTAATTTTTCTTCTAATTTATAGTTACAAGTATTCCACTAAACAGCTCAAACCCTCTAGGATTGGTAGTGTTTGTTTATCTTCGCAAAGTTTATCTTTTCACCTGAAACAGTTGCTTTTAGTGATGTCTTTTTTTTCGTTTCCAATCAAACCAAGGCCGGTGTGGCCTCTGCTGTACACAGAAGTTGTCTCCATTGTATTCGGTCCATGGCTGTACCTCGCCAGCCTCGCTGTCGGCGGAGGGACCACAGGTCGCCTTCTACTAGATTGATCCACCTTACTCGCAGCCTCTTCTTCTTGTACCCGTTGGTTCGTTTTCGAGAACCATTTTCACAGGGCTGTCGTCCGACATTCTAACGACATGTCCAGCCCATCGTAGTCGACCGATTGTAGCGATGTGTACGATGGTAAGTTCTCCCAACATGCAATTCGTGGCTCATTCTCCTCCTTCACATCCCGTCTTCCATCTGCACTACACAGTAGATCATTTGCAATACCTTCCGTTCAAAGACACCAAACGCGTTGGTTTCCACTAGAAATGTTCATGTTTCGGGACCATAGGGAACTACCAATCTAATTAATGTCTTATAGATGGTCAACTTTGTAGTTCAGTGTACTTTGTTAGATCTTAGTGTCCTTTGGAGTCCTAAGTAGGTACGATTGCCAGCCATTATGCGCATATGTATTTCTCTGCTGATGTCGTTATCAGTGATCACCAATGAGCCCAGAAACACAAATGCGTCTACGACCGTCGATCTGATAATTATAATAAACAAAATAAGGATATTTTTCAATAAGATAAAGGACGGACTTGTTTCACTTCATATTGGACTTTGCAGGAAACAGCCAGATCCACAAACAGCTGACTTCTATTTTACACAATAAGGATCAATGAAACAGACTTCTACCTGAGATACAGAACCGAGTAAACAAAAAAGTAGCCATCCCTACAGAAAACTAGATTTTAGTTAAATTTTGTTTTAAAATTTCAGTTTATCTAAGCTCATAGGCAATATTATATATTTTTTATTTAAAATTTTTGCTCATAGGCAATATTTCTACCTCTTGCATTGGCTCTTCGGTGATTTCACGATTTATGATTGTCACACGCTGTTTTAGTCATTGAAAATTCAACTACTTTACCATTTATGGCCACTCGACCTACAGATAATGCTCTTAATATATTTTATCAAGGTTCTCATTTGGGAATGTCTATGTACACTGGTGTGTACCTCTTTTATTAATCACAACAATAACTCAATGTTTAGATATGATAGATGTTGATTGTGTTGTAGTTGTTGTCCATTAACTATATACGAATTAATACGACCCTCAAAATAGTTTTACACTTGACAGCGCCTATAATGCAGTGATAAGCTTGGTTGCCTCTCTTTCTAGTCGCGGTGGTATCAATTCCAGCTGACACCGTTGGGATTTTCTGACATGAAAAACCTGTGATAATGTTTTTCTTTGGAAGAGAAGTAAAGCCGTTGCTCTCGGCCCATGTGGTTATGGGTTCGATATGGTCATCTCCCAGTCTCAGGTTAAAAATCACGTAAATACGATACAACAACAAATTTGACTCCTCTGCCATAACCTTAAGTATGATTATGTCAGATTCGTCGATCAAGATTCACGTTGATAAGTGATGTGATCAGAGTTTTGATATAAACGTCTATTTGGTGCCACAAAGCAGCTTCGTTGACTAGTTTGTTCTACCTACGATTTCATAATATAAACTAAATTTAATTTTCATTGTATAGATAATAATTAATTATGATTCCTACCGCCGTATCACCACATCTAACCACCGAGCAGCATTTTTGTTATTTTTCTACATTCAGTCGATTATTCGCACCACCGAACCATTGATAGCCGAATCAATAGATAATGCGCTATTTTCAATAACAAAACGGCACAAACAAAGCATCGACACCAAGGTGATATGGCGAAAGTGGTGAACTATAGTAGTATAGATCATTTTGATTAATTAACCAATCATTATCAACACCACCGGCAGCATAGACATTTCTTACCGGGAAGCAGCTGTGCCTTTAAACGAGGCCTCAGTATAAAAAAAAGGAAATCGACGATCGTTGCATTGAGTACTGAATATAAAATTGGTCAAATAAATATGCATTTCTGAGCAACAGAAGTAATTTTCTATCGTGAAGAAAGTACATGTTTTGGAACTTTAGCAAGAGTGTCTATCGAGATAACAATCCATAATGTAGGATTATGAGATGTGTGTCAGCCAAATCCCTCTTTTCGGCTTATGCACCTAATATATCATAAATTAGGCAGCCTTAAGTTTGCACCTTTAAACTGAAGAAATGATTCTTAAAAATGAAATTCGGTCCATAAAAATATATTTATGACCCTATGATGAAAAGCAATGAAAAAAGAGGTAAATGATCCACAAAATACAGCAATGTGATCCGTACTTTATATAAACGTTAGCAATAAAAGGTCAAACATGTGCCGTTATATATCAGGGAATGATCGATATTGTACGGACTGCCCATAAACATATAGCAAAAGCAACATAAAAAGTTCAATGTCATTCCTTAAACTTGTAAAATTGATCCTTAGAATGTATTTTTATGAACATAGAGATCAACAGATTATTGAAAATATTCCATAGATAAATCGCCACTGATCAATAATAGGTTCGAATAATGAACCACAAACTTCTAAATATGTTCCATAGCAAATCAACTTTGAGCATTTAAAATAATAGGTATGATCCATATATTAAGCTGAAATATTCCTATTTTGAGTTTAAACATTTTTAAATTTTGGCTACGGGGAAATCGATCCTTGATTGCGCTACTACTCAGATTTATTGCTTATGTTCCTTTGCTATGCGACTTATATATTGCTGTAAAAGAAGGTTCACAATTTTTCAGACAGCTGACTTACTTTTGCGATCTCACGATCTTTTACGACTGCAGCTGCGACACACGTTTCCTAATAAATTTGTTAAAGAGCACTCGTGCACGTAAAGAACTTCAGGTCAAATTCAAGACTTGATCAAACTGTTATTTTAGATTTTTTTTAGAATTATGCCGAGCAAACAATTTGCCGTCCAACTATGTATCGCGCGTCGGACATTACCACAATAATCATCCTCCGTTTGCATTATACCGGGCAAATGTTCAATCGTTTTCTCAGAGACGCAATGCTGACACTTTGGATATCATCGGCAGCTTTCTTCCGCCTTAGTTCTTCAATTCTCAACTGCTCAGCAGGCAACATTGGTATTTACAGCACTTGGAGTAGAGCACAACATATCGTGGCTACTATGTCACATTGTACAATATAGTGTGTCTGACTGAGCAGCTATTTTATCATGTCAAAAGATTATTGATTTCTTATCAATTGATTAAGAAAATTCTTACTGGACGTTTTCTGAAAACCAATGTTTAGCCAAATAGCAGTTGAGAATCTTTTTTATAAGAATAACTATTGAACGAAATGTTTGCTTTTTCCAAAGTACTCACAATTCATAATAAAAAAAACTTATTTATCAAATGTACTATAATTTCAAGATGTTGTTCAGGACATGACGTTTAAGCAAAGGGGAGAGAACATATTTGAAAATTTGCAAAAGTCTAACGGACTAAATTTGAAAAAAAATAGTGACCAAAACTCAAAAAATGTAAACATAATTTAAGGATCACACCCATATGTTTTAGTGCACAGAATTGATTTGCTGTCGATAATTTCTTAGCAATTATAGCTTTAACTAGAAATTAGAAGAAACATAAGTATTTTCCATTTAAGTAGTTGGAATTAAATGGAAAATACTAATTTTTCTTCTAATTTCTAGTTACAGGTATTCCACTAAACAGCTCAAACCCTCTAGGATTCAATTATAGCTTATTATTCATTGTTTTATGGATCATTGACAATTTATTTATAGAACACTTCCAATAATTTATGAATCATGTGCATATATTGCACAAAAGTTACATTTGGTGGATCAAGTTTGCAAATTTAAGAAACGCCATTAAACCATTTTTGGATCATTAGTATCATGTGTATGGGAAATCCGCATTTTATCGACCATTCCCTAGATACATAACGGTACATTTTTGACATCTTTTTGCTAAATTATGAAAATATTAATTATGCATCATATCCATTTTATTATGCACAGCGATCGGAGTTTTATGGGTCATGAATCCGTTTTGTATGTAATGATTTAATTTTTTTTATGGGTCGTTTATTAGTTTTTACATGGAAAAGTATGTTTGCCCAAAAATTAAGCTAAAATTTACAAAACTATGTTGACCACTTTATTTTGAAACATTTGAGATATAATTCATCGATTCAAAGTTATACACTTTCGTGAAATTCTCGAATTGCTTTACGTTTTGGCCGCCACTTGCTTCGCTGATTCAGCTGAACAGATTGCCATCATTATTTTCAAATGACTCAAATTTAACAAAATTGGCACAATGAACCTTGTAGCGGAACATAGCATAGAATTTGACGACCACACACTCTCCTGGCTTGGCTGTTGTAGAGACGATGGAAGCGGCTAAAGATCTGCATTGGGTGTGACAGGCTCTTCATACAGCGTTCTCTTTGAACAACACCTGATCAGGTCCTTATGATCAGCAGGGATGGGGAGGTAGAGTCGATTACATAGATGTCTTCTTAAGAAGATACCGAGAACTCATGCTACCCTCATAGACTTCTGGAGTTGGAAATTGGAGGGAATTGTGCGGAAGGCTTTCCTCACAATGAACCTAATAGATTCAAGATGTACAAAAACCACCCTTTATAACTAAACTGTTCATTTAGAAAAAATACAGAATGATTTCACAAGAAACCCGTAGACCCAAGGGACATAATTTTTACTTTGTTTCTTATTTCGTCATTTTATACACAGATAAAAAGAAACATTGAATTTTCTGCGTTATATAATGTACATAAAGGGAATGCTAGATTTGGCAGAAAATAATGGCTTTCACTTTTTTTTAAACACTATTTTTTTTTTAAACTTTTTTGAGCGTATTAGTAGAACGATTGTGATTGGAAAACTAGGAGAATTAAAAATTTAACACTTCAGGCTGATCAACACTTTTTTAAAAAAATAAAAAATTAAACCTTGAAACACTTTTTTAAATTTTCGCTAGTAATCGAGAGCAAATTCCTTTTAATTCACCTATGAGCTTATCTTTTGACAGATAGGCCTATTTCGTCTGCTACTTACCGACTTTTTCAGTCGAGCACTCGACACTGAAGAAGTCTGTAAGTAGCAGACGAAATATGCCTATCTGTCAAAAGATAAGCTCATAGTGGAATTAAAAGGAATTTGCTCGCGATTACTAGCAAAAATTTAAAAAAGTGTTTCAAGGTTTAATTTTTGATTTTTTTTAAAAAGTGATCAAATGAAGTGTTAAATTTTAAATTCTCCTAGTTTCCCAATCAAGAAAATAATGGGATATTTTATGTAAATTTTAGCCAGATAACGCCTGATCAAGCTTGTTGTATTAAAGATTGCAAACATTGCTTTATGGCACATCAAAGACTACAACCAATTGCGTTGCTTACGCCTCCTTTGCCTTGGAATTAAACGAGGGTAAATATTTACGCGCTTGTTAAAATTAATTATTTTTTTCTGTGTAGTCATCACAAAGCTTCAGGTGTATGAGTAAGAAAATGTATGTTTTAAAAATGGTGCATTTAAACAAAATTATACGCAAAACATGGGAATTCAAAAAATTGTGCGCTGGGAATTTAATACTCCAAAATACCAAATGGCCGATAGATCAGAAGTGAAGATCATTTTAGTGTTGTCAAGTAGGTTTTTTTCTATTAGATCTTCAAATTTTACTGTTAAAGGTGTCCACGATGAAATTGCCACACTATGAAATTGCTCTAACTTTTTAACCGTTGGGTAGAATTTAATGAAAATTTGGGTGGATTTAGTTTATAGTGCATTATTTACATCCTGCAAGTTTTAAAGTCCTGTGATCAAAACTCGCGGAAATGGAGTCGAAAGAACAGCTCGTGCGTGATAAAATCTTGCGCATTCATCACGAGAACAAGGATCTCTCGCATCGTTCCATCGCTAAAACGTTGGGAATCGCGAATTCCACGGTGTCGCGAGTGATTAAGCGGTTCGAGGAACGGTTGACCACCGATCGGAAGCCCAGAAGTGAAGGGAAAAAGTATTCCGTACAACACCAAAAATCACAACCGCGTAGTTGGGGCCTTCAACCGAAATCCGAACGCCTCCGTTCGGGATGTGGCTAAGAAGCTGCACCTAAGCTGAAGTTTTGTCCAGAAGGCCAAACCAAGGCTGGGCTTCGAACGTTCAAGGTACAAAAGGCCCCTAATCGCGACGAGAAGCAGAACAAGTCCGCCAAAACCCGTGCCAGGAAGTTGTACCTCAACATGCTGACGAAAGTTGAATGCTGCATCATGGACGACGAAACATATGTGAAGGCCGACTTCAAACAGATCCCCGGCAACCTGTTTTTCACGGCCAAGGATAAGTTCAGCGTTCCGAGCATGTCCGCACTCAGAAGATGTCCAAATTTGCGAAGAAATTCCTGGTTTGGCAAGCCATCTGCACGTGCGGGAAGCGGAGTGCACCTTTCGTGACCCAGGACACGATGAACGGACAGGTGTACATAAAAGAGTGCCTCCAGAAGCGGCTGCTTCCTCTCCTGAAGGCCCACAACGTCCCAACAATCTTCTGGCCGGATTTGGCCTCATGCCACTACCTCCAAGGACGTGCTGGAAGTGGTATGCGGACAATAAGGTCAATTTCGTGCCGAAAATGTTCAACCCTCCCAACACTCCGGAGCTCCGCCCCATCGAGAAGTACTGGGCGATTATGAAGCAGCACCTTCTTAAACGACCTAAGGTAGTGAAGACAGTCGAGGAACTGAAGAAAGTATGGGTTTACATGCAAAAAACGGTTGATTCACAGGTTGTGCAGAATCTTATGGCCGGGATTAAAGCCAAGGTGCGGGCATTTGCGTATGGACTGTAAATAAAATACGAGTAAAATGGTAAAATGAAGTTTAATAGTTATTTCTCAATCCCTGAAAATTTGATGGCAATCGGATGAAAACTCGAATTTTGCGAATCAATTTTGTGTGTGGCAATTTCATCGTGGACACCCTTTAGATGAAGAATACACCCCGCAAAAAGTGAGTGCTCTCAAGGACGTGGAGCTATATTAATAAAATTTATTTCTAATAGGCTTGCGTCGAACATCAGTTGAATCGGTTGAATCTGTTGTGTCAATACTTTGTTCCGCAATCGTTAGTTATCGGGCGTAGCGTTTTGTCTATTGTTTCGGTTGCCTATTGTTCCTTGCGCGAGTGATCGAGTGAGCATGAGAAGTCGTGGTTCGCCGGCTAATATAGGTTGGTAGTGAGATACATTATTAATTGTGATTCAAATCATTCGTTCGCCATGCCCGTCGGGACACCATATCTTGGAACAAATAAACCACAGTCCCATTTTGTAAGTGAATCCAGCGGTATCCGTACTGTTGGTGTAAATCGGTCCAAGTTGGCTGTCAAGCGTTGAGATGAGTTGCTTTGTTTTCTTTATGAAAAACCAATATCGCACTCTGGGAGTGGTCTCAATAGCATCCTTATAAGGATACTAGTATACTATTAGTTTAAATCGATTCAATTCGGAAAATAGTAATTCCACGGAAATACTTTTTTTTTTTTAATTTCACCTAATAGCTTTTCGTTAACCAAGAAGAACCCTGCTGCCACCCAATCAATTTATTCAAAATCCCAGTGATTTCTTGTGGAAGTGCAGGGGACTCCGCGGCTTCCAATAAAGCGAGTATCACTCAAACATATTCCTACCCTTTCCTTACTTGACCTGCATTCGGGCGGGACCGGCCTGGTCTAGGAATTTTTCGTTAAGGAAAATTACTCGACTCCCAATCATACTAAAGCTCTCAATTAATAACTGTAGAAATGCATTTAGAACACTAAGTTGTGAGCAAGCAATAAGCGAAGTGTGAAAGCAATAAGCTTGAAATGCTAAAAATATCCTTTCAAAAACTAAAACCTAGTAGATTATACGAAGTTACATCCACAAATAGGCTCAATGCTGATAGACCGACATTACATCCATATTCCTGAAAGTTTTCATCTTAATCAAGTAAGTTGTTCTTTTTTTTCGTAGTTCAGACCAACAAGCATATGATTAAGGTTATCTAAGTTTGCAAATAACTAGTTGAATGTATTTTGCATCTCAATTAAATGATAAGTTACAAGGAATAATTTTACCAACCGCTGAATATTAGGCTTAGACATGGAGCACATACCTTACATCAAGCATTAATTTTTTTATAAAACATATATTATTTATTTCTCTAACACATTTTTTTGTCTTGCCTACTTACTTAAGGTTCAACGGTCATGTTTCATCATGAAACTCCGTTGAGGACAGCTTGTCTTGAGTTTCTCGAATAACTCTCCCTGGACATAAAGTTAAGTTGTACTCATTGTACCATTATACCAATACATAAATGGTACTATCATCCAAATTTCTTGATTATTAACTTAAGATACGTATCTCTATAAGGACACAACTCTATGCTGAGAGCCGGAAATAAAATATTTATGATTAATTGTTAAAATAACAAATAAAATAATTCATTTTGTGGCATTGTTTGCGCCCCCATGACGAATCAGACCCGATGATTGAACGCCACATTAATGAAGTAATGAAAAAATGCCTCCATCCCTGAAATCGTGAAAATTAACTAAAACACTTTGACCCTGTCAGAACGGGAATCAAACCTGTGAAACACCATGCTTTGCATTGGCAAACACTGTTAAGTCTTCATGCGTGAAATTTTCAAGAAATATGTGCTGTGTTGGAGCATTATTCGGTTAGTAACTTGAGCACTGCTTGTTTTGTTTATTTGTTTGTAATTTTTTAACTCAACAACGTGAAGTTTTAATTAACCTGGCCATCAACCGATATACGCACAGTTTAAAGCTAGACTAGAGTGCAGGTCCACTGTGGACATTTCCCAGGTTGGAAAATTTCACTAGATTCCTGAGCAAGGAGTATGCATGTTTTTTGCCAATAGTTAATGCGAAATGGCAAAGAAATTTGTTTCAATTAAAATTCATACCGAATCATAATTAATTCGGAAGGTATTGGTATTCATCGCTCAAAGTTTTTCTGGAAAATTTCGGATCAAGTTGTGTGATGAAATGATTTTGCATTCATATATTTTTCTTGGATGTGTATTATTTTGTCATTTTGTTTTCCACTGCTGTACATAATTCTCAATAAAAACAGTATCGTTAAAGTAGAATATAAATACCTAAAGTAAAAATCCTCATAACATAAATTATCACAAAAAAGTTGTTCCAACTAAATTTTATGATCCTGGTATACATGTACATTCACAAATGTAGTGATGGAAGGAAGTCTAAAAATAATCAACTCAAGCAAGGATGTTGAGGTTAGGATTGAGAGAAAACAAAAATATTTTCAAGTATGTTTAACCTTAACGCTATTTACAATCTTTTTCTCTGTACTATCGTCATTGAAGAAAATTACTGCTTCGGATTTCTTAAAATGAAACATGGTATGCCTGGCTTTGATTTGTTGTGTTAATATCTTCGTCAACACGAAGTTCTAAATTCCGCTCGAATGCACTTTCTCCTCTTTTGCTTTGTCATCGTTCATTTACTACAATTTGTATTATTCCCTCGATAACTATACATTTACAAATATCTTTTCAGGTTTGTTGTATAACTTACTTTAAATAGTTATTTGATTTAGACTTTCATAAAGCATAATATATTACTTCAATGTTATGTTTATAGGTACATACATACAGTGACACACTCACATACAGTACTTTTAAAAGAGCTGCTAAGCCCAGGTGATAGCTACGATATAATTTCTATACAAAACAATTGTCCTATTTCTTCTTGGTATTTCAATAGGCATTATTAAAACAAAAACAAACTTTTAGTTGTTTCTTACCTATCGGTCTTTTACATGTCCTTTTTCTTGAATCTAAGATCACGACAACTTAACACGGATTGTACAGTCTCTGTAGATTATTTTTTTAGGATTCCATCGATCCATATCATTGGTTCATAGCATTCTATTACGATTCGTTTCATCTTCGATTGTTGAAATGATGTCTATGTACAAGGATACTAGCAATTCTGTCTCGTTATGCGTTTTCTTATGCCATATATGTGTGGCATACTCATATATGCAACATCATGTTATCAGTTACTCAACCAGTGAATAAAAATTTCAGATGATATGTTACAATTTTTACAAAAATAGACACTTTCACTTTTAAAATACAAATTCGGTTTCCTTCATCAATAAAACGAAGTTAGGGATTGTATCTGAGATCGCACATTTGATTACTAGTTCCTTTTCCTGTACTGCCTTTCACAATTTTTATTATGATTAGAAATATCTTGTGGCAATAGCGTTACAACAAGAATGTATTTTCCATGAAAATTTGTGAGATGGAACATTCTCAGTTTTCAGCATGCAATTTCTATATCACAATTGGAAATTCAAGTTGGTTGCGCGATATAAGACATATCTGATCGAGTTCTGCACATTTCGCCTACGTAGGATTATCAACTTGCGGCAATATTTTCTGGCATTTCCTTAAGCTTTTGGCACCAATTTTTGATGTCCACGTCTTTGTTGATAAATTCCTGGTAGTTATTGTTAGATGTGTTTTCCGATGCATTCGAGTGTACGCTATTAGAACCATTCTCGTCGATGGCATTGTCTTTCTCCTGTTTAACGAATTGCGTCGTAGTACTGTCATAGTTACTAGAATTGGTACGTTCTCTTTTCCGCCCGCCTGATGAAGTGTAGTCATCGCTCATATCCATGGGAGCAGGAGAATAGGACTGAGAAAATCGGTTATTGCCATTATTGACGGCGTTGTTCGATCCTCCCCTGTCAAGCCACCGCCAGAATTAGAATTAGGATCTTGCGGTGGAGTTTGTGTGCGTGACTCATCTCCGGAATTGCCTCCCGAGCTGCCAAACATATCACGGATCTTGTGAGTGAGCATGTGCTGCTTCATATTTCCCTGTAATCGAGAGAATACAATAAAAGAAACATTCAACGATTAGTTGTCCCCTCCGTTGTTGTTTGGGCATACGAGTGTGCTATAGTTTCTGGTTAACATTAGAGATACGTGAGATATAAAGATTTAGTTGCTGTGCATGAAGAAGCAGAGACGCAATTATGTAATAAAAGACATTTAAGTTAGTTTTAAAATTAGAACACTATGATATCATCAACCGAATCGCACCCGAGTGTCAAACTGAGTTAGTGAAAGTATAAGAGAGTGTTAAAGCAGACGGCTATAAAAATAGATACCCAAAATGTGATGATTTTTGGCACATTCTATTCATCTATTCTAGTGCATTGAATCGATATTTGTTTTCACTGCCTTGCATCGTCACATTCTTGGGATTCTAATTTGTTATTACCACTAGCGGATTTGACGGATCAGTTTACAGTGCTGTATTAACTCAATTCTCATGCTACAGTTTCAAAAAATCAGAACAATCAATAATAGGATAAAATTGTGATGCGTGCCATCACGATCACTGTCTTAGTAATTAATTATGTGTTCGACAGATGCGTGCATTTTGAATAAGATTGAATCGACGAAGGACAGGCATTTAAGAAAGAAACACAGCAAAAAAAACGGCATTCAAACGAAAAACAATAAGGCCTAAGCATTATGTATGTAAGCTACAAGCGCAAGGTATCGATATCAATTCGTGCGAGTAGGCTTGGATCTATTTTTAACTTTTTACAGAAAATTTGGTATTGTACTCGTTTCGGTTGCATTCTGTGTTGAAGATTCAATAGTGTTCTGTGTCTCGTCTTTTTATCCTCATAAAAAAAAAACTTTATTATTGTCACAAGAAATTCAATATTTTCCATCTTTTACTAGGATTGCTAACCGCATCCGCTTTCAGGTAAGGGTTGACATTGCCAATTATCACCATGCATTAAATATTTAATAGAATTTCTGATGAAAAAATGGATGATATTGATTCAGAGATTGTTTTATAAACACTTTCCGCGACACTGGATTAGATAAAAAAAATCTTTTGCTTAATTTTTAATTTTATCGGGGCGAGGAACTTATGAAAACTATAATGCCGTTTCCGGTATGAGAATAGTTCAATTGTAAGGAGCCATACAAAAAACACACTCAGTCAAAGACGTATCTCTACTGCTTTTTACACAAATGGGATTCATGAATGTTTTGTAGGATTTTGTCCCGCTACCAAAACAGAAAAATATTCCAGATTGAAAATTGAAGTAATCAAGATCAAAATTTGGAACGAAAAGTCAATTTTAGAAACAGAAGGTGAACATAAACGGGAAGAAATTAATAAATGAAAAGGGGAGAAATAGTCAATTTGATTTTTACCTTTGTAGAGAATCCTCGATCGCAGATTGTGCATTTGAATGGGCGCTCCTTCGTATGGCTTCGATAATGAATTTCAAGCGCGGAATTACATGCGAAAGTTTTAAAGCAAATATTACAAGTTGTTGTGTTTCCACGTACGCCTACAATTAATCAAATTTTCTGTAATAGAAATCTAATGTTCTGAGAATATATGCAAAGTCTACTCTTAAACAAGGCACTCACCGAACAATCCGAATGGAGGCATATTCGAACCAGGTGGCACTATCGGTACATTCCCAAGGAACGGTGGTCTACTAATGAACGGCGGAAACTGAGGCATCCCTAGAAACGGAGGACCATACGGAAAAGCAGCTGCGGCAGCTGCTGCAGCAGCCGCTCTTCCAGCAGCACCGACTCCTATTTGTTCTCCTCCGGAAGTTGGAGGCGTTGACATTGGTGATCTCGTGGACATTACTGACGAGACGGAACCAATAGGACTGGATGATCTTAGACGCTTAGCCTCCGTTGAATTGGGACTGGCAGATGCGGAATCACGAGAGAATTCTTCATTTGGCAGCGATCGCACTGATAACCGTTGAAGATTCATAGCACGTAAATCTTCGACCTGATTCTCAATAGCCGGCGAAGTAAGGCCTGGTCTTATTTTTAATTTGTCGTTAATTGGTACCTTATGGGTTTTTCTTCATTCGCCTCGTGTTCATTTTCCTCATCCGAATGCTCTAAACTTCGTTTATTTTGATTACTTGGGGAAACTCGTTCAACCTTACTGCGAATGGATTCATTCGAATGTCGGGACCCTCGTATTCTTTGATTTCTGCCGCTTTGATTTGATCGGGCGTAAGATCTGTCATTTCACCTGTATGCAAGCGAATGTGTTGCTGCAGAACAAATATGTTGGAGAACTTTTGGTGGCACACGGGACATTGATGTAAGGTTCTCATGGGTGGTTTTATCCTGTGAACACTCATATGAGTCTTCAAATTGCCCTTTGTCGTGAACGATCGACCACAAATCTTACACCGGAATGGCCGTTCACCAGTGTGAACTCGATAATGCATTTGAAGTGCACTCCGGCAGGAAAGTACTTTTTACATACCAAACACTGATTTGGTTCGGTGGTTTTGCTATCTATATTATCAACCAGCTCTTGTAGCTTCGATGTTTCTGAGGAAATTTCAATAAAATTTTCCCACGAGCTGTCATTGCTATCAGGGCGAGGCATATGAGCTGAATAGAACGATGGGTCGAGCACCGTATCTTGATAGAGGGATCCAGATGATGAGCTCGATGGCGGAGACACCGAGGGAACGGTAGCTAAGTTTTCTACTGAATTGTTCTTCAACTTCAGTGGAAACTCTTTTTCACTGGTGCTATTGTTCATGTTGGTAGTTTCTTCTTTCTCCTGCTCTAGTTCCTCCTTTTCTTCCTCTCAGGCAACTTTTGATGATTTGTCAGATAGGTCTAAAGATTCTTCCATCGGTTCTTGTTTGATATGAGGAGACTCGTGAATCACCACCTCTGGCGATAGTCGCATTTCGGGAGTTGGTTCTCTCGGTGGCTCTACGGGTTTTTGACTTGTGAAAGATCAACTGGATTTCGTGGAGGTTCGTTCAAAGGGTTAGAAAATATATCCAATGGCGGCCGTGGCAAGTAGAAGTCCGGAAAGAATCCTCTTGGTTGAAAAGAGCTTGAAAACTGTGTAGGAGGCCCTGGAGGAGGAATAGATGAAGGAGGAGGTTGCTGTTGTTGTTGTTGCTGCTGCTGTTGCTGCTGCTCTTTTAGAGCTTCTTGTGGAATTAGTGGAGGAAATACTTATCCAAATGTTCTGGCACCGGATTTGGATTCATTGGTATGTGCGGGTACTTGTCAGAATGTCGCTGAAAGTGGACTTTGAGGTTTCCTTTTGTAGTGAAACGGCTTCCACAAACATTGCATTTGTAAGGTCGTTCTCCGGTATGTGATCGAATATGGATCTGCAGTGACGAATCAGACCCAAATATTTTACCACAATACCTACAGCGGTGTTTAAACAGAGCAGCATCGTTTCGACCATTTGGAGATGATTTGTCATTAGCAAAAGCTAGCTCATCCAGTAAATTATTGGAGAGGATGCCTTGTGAGGCGGAATTAAGGACTTCTTGGGCTTTCTTTTCCAGCATAGCCAGAGAATTTGGTTCGAACATGGTCGATGGTGCATGATCGGTTATTATGTTTGCTGCTAGAGAAGAGAAATTTGAATCTTGATATGGTAAAATTTCATCCCTCTCTGATGTTGCAGCACTTCGAGCAGTAGTCGAAAGTGTACTGGTTGAGACGATTGAACTAGTGCTAGATGCTGCCGTCGATGAAGGTAACATAACTGGTGGTTCTAACGGTGGTCGCTTTTCAACGAATGGTTCACAAGTTTTCGGTTTCCTGACGCGACAAATGGGGAAGACAATTTAAGTCATATTAGGTATTGTCCTAAAGCGAAACATTTGTAACTTACACTTAAGTCTTCTTCAGGAACTGGATGTATCGTTGGGCGATTCTCGACGCTTGCGGCTGCTGCGGCAGCCATTATATTAGCCATCTGGAAGCTTTTACTGTACGCATCTTCAACTCCTTCTTCTTCTACTTCGTCATCTTCTTCGAGTCGCTCTTGCTTTCGAAGATCCTGGG